>CM046857.1:25948093-26094599 GCA_025617745.1 Heliocidaris erythrogramma | reverse complement strand
TTATTGTAACCAACATTTTTAATGCAAAGTACATTTTTTATAACAATTTAATTGAGGTTATTGAAAATACAGTCAAACTTTGTTAAAACATCAGAAAAAAATTTGGGCATCCTATCTGGCATTTCATAATTATTCAAGTCGTTTGTAAAGTCATGCGTAACTTTACGATCAGCTTTATGAAACTCCCCCTGCTATGAGAATATGTTTCGGAATTATGAACCTTGGAATTACGAACCTTCGGAGAAACGAACCTTTGGAAAAACGAGAACCCCCGATATTCTTACCTTGCGCCACAGCCATTGACACCAGCATACACAGAATCACTAACGCAAATTTCATCTTGTTGTGCTTCGTAAAATCGGATCCTTTTGAGGAGCCTATATCTGCATCACACAGGTGCCTACACTGGGCCGTAAAAAGAGAAAACCGAATGAACATTCAGGTACTCATTTATACGAATTGAGAAGCGCGCTGACTGATCGTGCAGTAACCCAAATAGGCCAGGAGCCTCTTATAGAAGATCTAAGTCACTGAAGGTTGTCGGCCTGGCGTAGCCGTCGGGTTTAGCCCCCAGGTCCCCCAAAGAGACCCCAACGTCGGGTCTACTTCACCTCATCTCCCCCATCCAAAGAACTTTGCCAGTGGAAGGTAGTATGAATGGACATTACAAAACACAAAAAAGTGACCAAAATTGTTTTTCTTTACGTATACGTATATATAGAACATTTGGGGGGGCAAAGCATTTTCAAAGGGCACTTTGGTGTTTTCGTTTCAGGGGGTCTGACACCGTCCCCCTTCCCGATGGACAATTTTGTCATTTTTTGTGCAATGTATTGTAAGATCGAGAAAGCACACGCTTTTTAAGTTCTAACTAGCTTTACGGATTGAGTGGCTAATTGTACTTTCTCAATAGAAGAGTACAATAAAGAAATGCTTTAAATATGAATCCCCCTTTGTTGTTTTTTTTTGGGGGGGGGGTGCGGGGGTGGGGATTCAAATTTATATATAGGACCATTATCAGTAGTCGTTTTCAATGTAACTTTGTTGAACAGTCTGGAGTAGAAAGAGACCCCACCCCCAAGTCTTCTCAAGGGATACGGGGTTTAAATTATGCACGTGTTTTAACTTTATTCAGCGAAGTTGAAACACGTGCATTACTCGTTTCAATAAATTGCTAAAAATAAGGTATAGTCATGAAAACAATGAAACTATTTTATGCATATAAAAGCACATCATATATTGTAGTGAACATCGCGAAAAATTGGTGGGGGCTAGGTATTACAAGACAACAAACATAACATTGAACTTTTCCGCAGAGCCTGGGGAAGAGAGCTCCAAACAGAATGACGCACACGCATGTGCTCCACGCCGTATGAGAGAGCGCTTTAATTATATTCTTTCCTTCTGAGCACCTAAAGCCCCCCCCCCCCCTCCCCCCCCCCCCCCCCCCCCGCTCCTTCAATAGAAACACATGTTAAATTGAAGCGAATCAAAATTAATATTCAAATAATCTCTCGATGTACAAAAATCGTTTTAACTGACACAGTAGCAACTACACTGATAATACTACAAAATAAGGTACTTTATGCGGGCACTTAATTGGTTACAACAAACACTGTGAAGGTTGAAAAGAGGCTAATCACAGACCACGACCTCTCACTGCTGGGAACAGTGGAAATGCAGTGCAGATCAAATAATTCCTCTTAAAATACACCAAGGTGTTCAAGCTTCCACATAGGAGTGAAATAGGAAAGAAAGTGACTTCCAAACACCATTTCTCTCTGATAGATTCACAGCCTATAGGTACTGGTATTCAATTTTATATGAATATTTTTGATCAGCTACCATTCCAACATCTTTGATACGCAGGTCCAAAATGCATCGTGAGCGGATGAATTACTCATGTGTGCCCTGCAGTTCTCATAGTTGGTTCACAGTGCCTGTCCAAACGACCTGTTTCACTTAAACGTGACTTCACTGTAAAAAAATAATATGCCCAGTGGTAATTTTTACTTAGTTTTCCCATGTAGAATTTACTTTAAAGCATAACTTTTGCCACAATTACGCACTCGATTAACGTCTTACTGATCGGCCAGTCACAAATCAGTTGCGATGCGTCGGCGATGGGTAAAACCCGGGAAATTTTAACAAAATCTTGAGACAGATCTCACGATTTTGCACCCGTCGGAGGCGCTCTCCGGACGCCTGCGGCTTGTCGCAGATTTTTTAGGCATCGCCACACCCCGTCGCGGTCCCCAACTTTGAACTTAAAATTTTAAGATTGCTCGCAAGTTTTTTCACCCATTTTGGGCATTCCAGACATACTCTCCGATGACCTACGATGCCCTCCGATTAATCGGAGGCGTCCTCCGAATAATCTGAGACTAGTCGCAAGATTCTGTGTGGGATTGGAAATTCAGGTTGAGATTCAATGTCTGCGAGTAGTCTCCGGCGCCCTCCGACTGAATCGGAGGCGCCCTGCGACGATTCGTACGCTTTCTGTGATCGTCTCCGACGAATCGTACGGTGGAATCGTAGTAAATCGCCGTGTATATAAGCCCTCCTTTTCCCCCACATATACCCAGGGGGAAAAAAATTTAAAAGAAAAGACGCTCGCAGATATCGTCTCCGATCCCCTCCGATGCGATCGGAGGCGATGGGAGGCTAATCCCACGATTTTTCGACAAAACCGGGTCAAAATCCTTGAAAAAATCTCAGACAATGTGACTGCTCCACTTTTATTAGGATTATTGCTAGGATTGTTCAAGGATTCTTTATTTTCTACGACGACCCCCGGCCAAAACTAATCCCCGACAGATCGCCGACATTGTGACTGGGCCATAACCCAAATTTTTAATTTAGTAGAATATACGTGAAATTTTAAAGTAAAATTAAATACAAATAAAATTAAAGACTTGTATTTATTGAGTATTGTTAACTCAAAATAAGAAATTAGGCTATGCGTATTAATCAAACAGTTTATGCCTGATTTTACTTATATATTTAAGTAAAGACTGATGCAGTGGGTAATATAAGTATTAACATAATCTCTTTTTAAGTTAATAAAACAATTCTTTTTTGTGGTTGAATGAAAGTTTAAGGAGTTTTAAATATTTCCTAATTCATTCAAAGATAAGAAGATAAGACAATTTTTAATTGTCACTCAATTCAAAACAAATCAAAACTTGATATTACAGGAAAATTGTCAACCAATTTTCATTTTAAGATGCTATGATCAAGTATATTTAAAATTCGGAGCCCTTTCAGTATATGTCAAATTAAAGCGTATGTAATACTACCGAAACAATCACCATCAAGATAATTCTACTTCAACTATCTAGCTTGAATTAACTTATTAATCTTCAGTTGTTATTTGTTAAAGTCAACACAAAGTTAAATGTTTTAACGTAATTTCTATTACATTACTTAACATTTCTTCATTTTTATAACTCAAATTCTCAAAAATTTAGTTTTACTTAAAACAATCAAGGCAATGAAGAACGTTTTTTGAGTAATTTCAACGATTTTTTTACAGTGTTCTGAATCCATGTCACAGATGCATGAGAACAGAGTTTGAGTTAATAGCAGTTGTCGCTTTTAATAATAGGTTTCCCCACATGTGCATATATTGTATGCGTTTATTACCTCTACTGGTAAATATTTACTATTATACTGAGCAGTCATTATAATATATCCTTTGTATTATGCCATTTGATTTATATGCTTACATTTTGCTTTCTCATGTACATACAATATGTAAACTGATCGTGGAAACAAATCAAATCAAATCAAATCGAAAATCAAAACTTTTGCGCCCCACTTACCGTCCAAGCTGGTTCTCCTGAGAATTAAATTAACACAGCTACACGCACCCACACATGCAGCCACACATGCACAGATTCTTCTGCAACGAAAACTACACTGAACGAACCATCCCGCTCGCCCAAAAATGGTATTTACACATCTTGGATGACTGATTAAGGCAAGATAAAAATAGCATAACCTGGCGTT
Source organism: Heliocidaris erythrogramma (assembly GCA_025617745.1). NCBI lineage: Eukaryota > Metazoa > Echinodermata > Echinoidea > Camarodonta > Echinometridae > Heliocidaris > Heliocidaris erythrogramma. The sequence goes on along the minus strand of CM046857.1, from coordinate 26,090,588 downwards.
GGAAGTAATGTTTTCATCCCATAATCAGTGCTATTGTCAAGAATAAGCCCATTCATTAACGACATACGGTATTGGATATGTTAAATCCAGGGGCGGATCCAGGATTTAGTATAAGGAGGGGGCACGGGCCGGAAGTGCCCCCCGGATCCGCCAATGGTTAAATCTCCCGTAAAAGTGCAGTGATATCACAATTACCTGAGTATGAATGCTTTTCAGAAGACAAGTAAATAGTGACAGACATATTCGGATAAATAATTATTCTGAAAGGGGTAGCTTGTATTTTGTTCATCACATGAACAACCATACACGTTAGTCTTTGAGAGTACACCCCCTCCCTATTGCATAGCGTTAAAATGTGAGGAAATTTTGTTTTTAAAGTATATGCATTATTGCAAAAAAAATTAACAGGCTTCAAATTTATACCAACATGTAGGGCTGAACAAGAGCAACGACTTTTGAAGGGCTGGCGCGAAGAAAAAAATACGGATCTCCCTCCAAGCACTTTCCGCTCAGTATTTCCTCGCAAGTTTTGCCCCTCTTGACGCCAAGGTCCAGATACGCCACTGCCCCCCCCCCCCCACTGCCCAATAACCTTTTTTTGTGACAAAAGTTGTCAGAAGGGCAGTCTCCCCCCCCCCCCCCCCCCCAACCCCCTCCCCGGCTACGCTAGTGTAGATACTGTGAGAATATAAATACCAACAGGTTTCGGATGATTTATTCATGCCAGTCCTTTGCTGTCTTGACTGACTGAGCACCAGGTATTCTTTTTCGACATCTCCTCTGTGGGAAAATTTCAAATATTGAAGATATTCAATAGGAGCCTGTTGGCACAAAAAATGTTTCTGTGCATGTTGTATTATGTTGTGTGATTGATGTGTGCGTGTCGCCGTGCAACGATCTTCCCATGTTTTGTTCCTCTTTACAAAGAAAGGAATGCGGGTTTTTATGTTTCAGATTATGGTTATTAGAGTGAGACTAGAAAAAATTACTACTGTCTAATCTTTCATGAGAGAAATAACATGAATAACTGCCCACTCTATTTCCAACCAAATAAAAAAACGCCAATAGACATGATAGATGGAGTATTTGAAGCAAGCCTACTTCATCGATAATAAAAAAATCATTTCCCTTGTTCTCGCATGACTACAAGGGGCGGCAGAATGTCTTTCTTTCTCCCTCTCTCTCTCTCTTCCTCTCTCTCTTTCCATCTCTCTCTTCGCTTCTCTCTTCCTCTCCCTTCTAAACATGTGTTAGTTTTTGTTACCGACTCACAACTCCCCCGGTCCCTCCCTCTATATCCCTTCCTCGGAATGGAAATACTGTTTTAAAAATCCAGTCTTATATGTCGCTTTGACTGACTATCAAAGCGATATTGTCAACATGGTCAATGTGATTTAGACTTGGCTAAAGTCTGTATGAAAAGTCTGTTAGTATTTTAAAGCTTCTAGTTCTAGATAAATTTGAAATCCGTGGACGTGTTCCAATAAGCCAGTCCGTAGATGCAATCTGAGCATAAGCAGATAAAGGTCATCTGTGCAAATTCTAAAACCTACTGACACGAGTACTTGATATGCCCTCATGAATGTAATTTAATAATTATTCATTTATGCCTCAGTGGTGCATTCCATGATATCCAGGTGGAAGTATTCTTTTTAAAGAAGGAAACAAAAGTTATTCATGAGGCACCTCTATCAATCTCAGGGTGCTTTTTCTAAAGTGCACAAAAAGGGACCCTCCATGTTTTAAAATATCTGGATATTTGGGGTCGTTTGGGACATGCGCTATAAACTACGAACTGGTCTATATAATATGGTGCATTTATCCTGCATTGCCATTTAGGAATAGCGCCCCCGCCGACTGTGTTTTTTTCTCGATTTTATCTTATTTATTTATTTATTCATTCATTCATTGTTTTTGTTATTGAATATCCCATTTTATATTCCGAGAAAAGTAGACTCAGTCCGATCGCGCCCACTGGCAAAATAGATTATTTGGAATCGCTAAAGCTGGGTTCACATAAACGATCCGACGAGCCGTCGATGGGATTTCGATGGAGTTTGGGGGTGAGAGGGGCATATTCGGTGGCAAGTCTGAGATGCAGGGGCGTATCCAGGATTTCCCAATAGGGGGGGGGGGGCGCCAGGAATTATTGATCGCCGTCATGGGGGAGGGGTCTTTGGAAAATGTTTGCTTCTGAAGAAGGGCTGAGATGCAAAATAGTGCTATATGTGACCAATTTTGATTTTCAAATGGTATGAGGATTTATTGTTTTCTGCTAGTTTTTTTTTTTACGACGGCCAATAGGGGGGCTCGGGCCTGTTGCGCCCCCCCCCCCCCCCCCCCTGGATACGCCACTGAGATGCTTCGTCGATCAATCGGGTTTTCGCCGAGGTATCGGTACCGCCGATTTTTATCTGAACCAAGCTTTATGACCAGAAATGAACACTTATGTTATATGATCGGCCGATGGCTTTTATGCATGTTGTGGGAGAGGCAATAACAGGTGCAACTGGAAATATGAACACAGACCAATTATCATCGGGTGCAACTGGAAATATGAACACAGACCAGTTATCAACTGGTGCAACTGGAAATATGTCCACAGACCAGTTATTAACTGGTTCAACTGGTCATGAATAACTGGTGTCCATGTAATCACATCTAAAGTTTTGAAACCGTATGTAGCGCAAATAAATGAACCAGACATACTTTACAGGTTGCTCATACCGTGAAATCACTCACATGATGATGATGATCATTTAAAGTGCCAATTAAGTTAAAATATTTAAAAAAGTAATCGTTGTATTCTATACTTCTTTTTCAACCCATGAAAGTTCTAAGCGCTATTTCAATAACCATTTTATACGATATTACATGATGTAAAGTTATGTTATGTTATGTTATATCATATGGTATCGTAACTCGAATCTTACAAACATAGGCCTACCCCGTACCTGCACAGTTCTCAAGATACTCTACTACTACAAACCCGATCATTTAAAACAAAAAAATAATGTTAGGAGATCGAGTATTTGTGTACGCAGCCCCCAAACTGTGGAAAAACTTACCGTTATAGAAATAAAAACTTAACCAACTGTAAATACTAAAATCACATCTTTTCATCTAATTACTCATCCTAGTTATTAACACATCAGGAGCTCTTGCAGCGCAGTAGAATATAGCATTGTCATAGTTTATTATTATTATTATTATTATTATTATTAGCTTAACTGCGGATTAGGGGGAATTTCTGTGCTTAAAAACTCGTACATACGGGGAAACGGAAATTAGGGGGAAAATATCGTTTCTCCCTAACGTTTTGGATAGCACAATTGATATGATCCCAGCTGTTTAGGAGTCCATCAACGCCCTCAACGGCATGCCGATGCCTAAGGGTACGTAAATATTGGACTGAACCAAAAAAAAAATTTAAATTTTTTTTTATCCTTCGGATAATTTTACATCGTTATATCATGCGTTGTGTAAAAGTGGACTCTAAGGGGAAAAGGCAAATCAAGCAAATGTTAATTAACTTGGAATAATATCTCTATTATCTCTTCACTAACATATCTGAGGATGTTTTCTTCTACTATCTGGAGATTTTCACTTGACCAGGTTTTAACATATTTCCCCCTTTAACCCATTATAGCTTATAAGGGGAATAATAACATATTTCCCCTTTTAAAGGCACAATTTAACAATGTTCTATTTTTTTTTTAAATGTGAGCAGTTGATAATTTATTCATGTCATATTGTGCGGTATGGCGTAAAACAGAGATTACTCAAACATGAATGGATTTCGTCCTGAACATCCTGGGGTGTTTCTGACCCAGTGCAAACATGCCTAGATGCATTAATCATTGCAACTTGAGAATTATTTTAATCCTCCCACCACAATGTTAAACAGTGCCTTTAACCCATTATAAACTTAAGGGGAAATATTGTGGATTCTCCATAAACTGCAGTTGTGCTTAAAAAAAGTAAAGGGGAAGCCAAAAATAGTTATATTGCTCAGTTCATCTTTTAAGTTAGATTTCAAGTCATAGGCCTTTAGTTTATTTGCACATGATATCATTTAATCGAAAAATGAAGTTATGGGTCTTCTGTTTGACCACCATGTGACCACCATGAATTTTCCCCTTAAGTTACAGTTTTGGACGATTCCCCTTAATCCGCAGATAGTGTTGTTGTTTATTATTATTATTATTATTATTATTATTATTATTATTATTATTATTATTATTATTATTATTATTATTATTATTATTATTATTATTATTATTATTATTATTATTATTATTATTATTATTATTATTATTATTATTATTATTATTATTATTATTATTATTATTGCATGTAGGCCTGATCCCAGTTCAAGTCGGTCGAAAAGCTCCCGTGTATCATTTGGTAACATTTTCTTAGACTCTCATAAAAACCGTAAAGGGCAAAGCCCCCCCCCCCCCCCCAACACACAAAAGATATGCCAGAATTTTGTGATTCAGGCTTTCTTTTTAGGAAAAAAGAAAATCAACAACTTTGTTCTAGGATATAGATTTTTTATCTTCAATAGCCACGTAATTCATATGATGTTTCATTTTATGTTATAATATATTATATTATGTAACATTCTGTTACATTATATTATAATATATTATATTATATTATGTTATATCACATTGCACTGGCTGCCATAATTATTTTATTCCGGCTTTCAATTTTTATTTCTTGCATTTTACTCTGATGCAAGTGCGAGTCGGATGGATAGCTCCTTGCATTATTCGGTTACATTATATACATTGTACGCTGTACCTCATTGGCTATCAAGCTATCTCCTTCCCAAATAGACCTGTTCACAAAGTTATTCAAATTTATGGATGTGACTTTCCTGGGGACCTAGTAACGAGATATTCATTAACATGTTATTGATGAATGAACTTCAATACTTGGAATCCAGTATTCCTTGTTTCTATGTCTGACAAGCCTCTGAAAGGCTTTTAGGTTGTCAAGAACAAACTTTCTTTTAAAAGTATGCATAAAATTTTAATATGTTTGAGAACGGGTCTAATGTTATTGTGTGTTTTCATCCATGTAAACGGTTGGCCTATTCAACAAGTTCGTCTCGGTACCATCGGTGGAGATCGATGATCGGTACCCTACACCTGTTTGTGGTCCCCTAATTGAACTGCGCACGCGCACCTGTTTATTATGTCACATGACTATTGCAGCATGAAACTACAGACGCCATCTGCACAGTAACGGGAATCTAGCGAACGAAAGTTAACAATGACGGGGTGTAAATTCCTCGTTTCTCCATCAACCTAACCTATTTGGATGATATAATCGTGGAATATCTTGTAAAGTTTGTTGAAGAAAATAACTGGTGAGTATGATGTATGAATGGTTTTGTAGATGGTGATATGACATCGTGATTTTAGCACATTGACTGATCAATTTCATTTTTCAAATGATTTTGAGTCGAGGAGTTCATGGCGTGAGTGCATGCAAATGACAGTTTGGGTGTTCACGTTGGCCGTGGTTTGTGGCTGCAGTAGACCGAAAAATCAGTCTATTTCGTGCGGGGATATGCTCCGCTGAGACTACGTCTCTACGGAATCCCTCTCTTTTTTTGTCAGGTTTGTGTGTGTAGTTTGTGTGTCATCAATATTCATGTGAAATGACGTGCGTGCCATTGTTTGGCCTGTTGGCAGTGAAATATCATGAAAATAGGCCTACCTTCATGACCTTAGCATGTAACTTAGGAGTGTAACATAGACAGCTGAAAACCGTCTGTTTCGGAGGAGTCTTTAACATTTTCTTATTTTTACCTTCTCCTCCTACACAGACGGCTACCCAACCTTCGCGGTAGATAAGGGGATCTTACAATACATGGCCTATGAGCAAATCCCCCCAAAAGGGGGATCTGATTTTCCATCCCTATAAGCCATCCCCTTTCTCTAAAATTTCACATAGATGGTGCTAGGGTTCTCATATTTCAATACATCATAAAAAACCCCGAAAAATATACAGATAATTAACAAAATTTCGGACTTACTCTGGTTTGAACTCCCTTCGCACTGACTGACTGAGTATTCGCTGCGTTTTACTACACAATCTCTATACGCTTCCGACTAGGCCTACTTCCGGGTCATGTGATTATAACCAAGAATGGCTGTCAGCGACTCGCTACTGACGTGCAACTTCCATGCTTCAAATGATCAGATTCGTGTACCAGACGAGGAATTTGGGGTAAGAAATTTATTCAGAATCAAGCATATTATATTACCGTTGTTCTCATTCTGAGTTGTTTATTTTAATAAAATAATGTATTTATTGGAAAATGAAAATTCGTCCTTAGTCCCTGGTACAGAGTGAGAGACCGAGTTCAGTCTATGTAAGGAGGTGTAGTGAAGCAAGACGTAGTCCAGTGGAACACCCGACGAACAGAGACTGAAGCTTTCGGTCTAGTAGGAGTGTAGACCGAAAGCTTCAGTCTCTGTTCGTCGGGTGTTCCACTAGACTACGTCTTGCTTCACTACACCTCCTTACATAGACTGAAGTTCGTCTCTCACTCTGTACCAGGGACTAAGGACTAGAAACGAATTTTTCATTTTCCAATAATAATTCATTATTTTATTAAAATAAACAACTCAGAAGGAGAACAACGGTAATATAATAGGCTTGAATAAATTTCTTACCCCAAATCCCTCGTCTGGTACACGAATCTGATCATTTGAAGCATGAAAGTTGCACGTCAATAGCGAGTCGCTGACCCTCCGCTGACAGCCATATAATCACATGACCCGGAACCGGAAGTAGGCCTAGTCGGATACGTATAGAGGTTGTGTAGTAAAGCAAGCAGCGAATACTCAGTCAGTGCGAAGCTTGAGTTCAAACCAGAGCAAGTCCCAAATTTTGTTAATTATCTGTATATTTTTCGGGTTTATTTATTATTTATTGAAATATGAGAACACTAGCACCATCTATGTGAATTTTTAGAGAAAGGGGATGGCTTATAGGGATGGAAAATCAGATCCCCCTTTTTGGGGGGATTTGCTCATAGGCCATGTATTGTAAGATCCCCTTATATACCGGGAAGGTTGGGTAGCCGTCTGTGTAGTAGGAGAAGGTAAAAATAAGAAAATGTTAAAGACTCCTCCGAAACAGACGGTTTTCAGCTGTCTAGTAGGAGTGTAGACCAAAAGCTTGCCTTCAGTCTCTCTGTATCGTCGGTTGTTCCGCTGAGACTTCGTCTGGCTCCACTAGACCTCCGTACATAGAGACTGAATACTCACATATCGCGTAGTGTGTGGATGATCGTGTGTGTGTGTGTAATTGGGTTTTTACAGACGTGTATCAATCAGATATGATTATTTACGTCTGGGACCGACCTTTAACGTCACCATCCAAAAGACGTGACTCAGTCTCGGACCTGGGTCCGCTGAATCAGTTTATAACTTCCACTGGTAGCTGGATTACAGGCGCACGCCACAACGCCCAGATCATATCCGGAACCGGAAGTGGTTCTCTGTGTGTTTGTGTGTGTAGCATGTATTCAGTGGCGTACTGGTGCAGTATACGTAACGGCAACGCGACCTAAGGCTCAGGTCGGCTGATCGTACACCTCGTTGGTGATACACGGTCGTACCGTCTGTCTATGGGGAAGGTTGAGAAATGTCAGAAATATTAAAGATTTCCCCATAACAGACGGTTATTTCTGTCTAGTAGGAGTGCAGGGGGTCGTACCATTTCATCAAATCAATAACTCTTGTCAACGATCTACGGAAATGTCATGGACCTGACTAACGCCAGGGAGCTCCAACGCGCAGCATTGGACGTTGGAGCTCCCTGGAGTCAGGACACGACAAACTGTTTCATGAAGACATGATATTGATAAACGACAACTCAATCATTGATACATTACATGTACTCATTGGCTATTAAAGAAACACATAGGGCCTACATTGTATGGAAAATATGGGCTACTTACTGTATGGCATTTTAGAATTTATAAAATTGAGAAAACTCCCGGGGGGGATGTGTCATTGAGGCCTGTACGGCATCCGCGTCCATGACTTTCTGAAAAGTACCCTAAACAAGGATTTTAGTGGAAGATATTTGATACCCTATTCAGGAAATCCCGCAACAATTTTCAGATATTTAGATCCTTAACAGGGATTTTTTAGATTTGTACAACCCTATTCAGGATTGGTACTTCTCGGCCCTTATTTTGTTAAAGAGGAATAGTTAAAGGCAAATATTTACTTTGGGACACAGGCTTACAGAATGATGTTTTTATTGAAAGAATAGAAAAGAACCTCTTTGGATTAATGAAAAAATATCCACGGGAAGATTTTCAGATGCCGCTTACTTTGCTAGTTTATAAAAGCTACATGTAGTATTACTAAGGACCTTTCACAACAGGAACAAATGAAAAGATAGGGAGGGGGTACAAAAAAAAACACTCATTCAAATTCAATGATAAACATGGGCCATGAGGATATTCATGTAAACACTTGCAGAACTTGATTTGAAAAAACCGTATGCACACAAACTTCATTACTATATACATGTATCCATGGTTCAGTCACCAAAAACCAAATTGGCAAGATGGCATAATATATATTTTATGAACAATATTAATACCCTAAGCCTTTTGGGATGTTTATATTTCTTGGAGTTGTGATATACATATACATGTGATAAATAAAAAAGATAATTGCTACACTATGACATAAGAACAATGCTATACATGTATTTTTATTTCAGCAAAATTTGAAACACATGATCATCATTTTGTACACTATAGCTGCAAGAATCATTATACAAATGATGCACAGGTCTGAGTGTGTCGGTAGGAATTGTGTGCATAAGGTAACTATGGAATGTTTAACCCACGAGGCGCAGCCGAGTGGGTTTAGACTAGTTTCCATAGTTACCGCATGCACACTATTCCTACCGACACACGAAAAAACATGTGCATCATCTGTTTTATAGAACGGTGGACAAATTTTTGCCAAAAATCCATTTTTTTCAATCATGCGTCCGGTAATTACCGACGCATGGCAAATTTACTGGATGCATGGCTAGCCATGCGTCCGGTAATTACCGGACGCATGGCAAATTTACCGGATGCATGATAAGAGAAAAAACCTTATACAATGCACTGCTTCATGCTTGCACTGGTAAATCATTTCCATGCATCATAAATAGATTTTAGAAATTTAATGACTTCCATAGAGAACTGCAAATCTGGCTATTTAAGGTTAAATTTCAGAATTTCATTTTTTTTCAGTGTTAGAGTCTTGACCCTAAGCTAACTAGGCCCTACTGTCAACTTTTTTTATTTTACACCCATTTTTAGAATCTGTCAACAACTAGCCCAAGTTAGATATAATCTAGTCTATTTACATTAAATCAAGTAATTTAAAGAATTAATGCCGGCGATCCTGGGTTTAGCGGTCTAAACTTATTTTAGGTTGCTAACTTCAGCTCATCTATGCCCTAACCCTAACCCTAACCCTAACCCTAACCCTAGTTAGCAACCTAAAATAATTTAGACCCCTAAAACCTAGGATTGCCTTAATGCCAAGATTCTGAGAACTTCTAGTCTTGCATCAACAAATTTTAAGTTTGGTCATCCCATAATCCAGGCCAGACCACTCATAGCTACATTCCTATACTTCGTGTGTATAATGTAGGCAGTCATACACCTCATCTTTTTAAAACACCACTGCACAAAAGTCACTAATATTCACTCAAAATCGGCATTTAATTTTCAAAAACCGACCCCAAAATATCCAAGAAATACAATAAATTCAACTCACCAATGTTGGAAAAGATATTTTCAAAAATCAAATCCGTAATTTACTGTTGATTCTCGCGAAACGAGCTATCGGAGTCATTGTGTACATTTCCTGGTCGCCGCGGGCGCTGACATCTCCCCAAAAGAGTTTTGTCCTCAAAAATTCGGTCCCTATGGCGTACACGGAAAAGTTCCGATTTTCTGTGTGCGCGATCGTAAAGATCGATGTGCGCTTGCGATCCCGAGTTTCTTCGTGGACAAAAATTGTATTGGCCGATTTTAGTCTAAGACATCGGCATTTGTAAACAACACGCGATCGCGAAACAAATCGGCGGGGATTTCTCCGGTTTTGGACAAGATTTTGACTTTGGATTTTGCTGAAAATATCAAAAGTTCTTCCTAACGGCCATTTGAGGTAGGAGTGAGATTTTTAAGGGCTGAATTTGAAAGCAAGTATTTAAAATATCTATCTTATTTTTTCCCCCATACCTTTAGTACATGCGACAGAAAATACCAACTATTTTACAGAAATGTACCCGTGAGTGGACAGACCACACTCTAGTCTACGTGTCGATGCAGTGGATGTGCTGCGCTGTAGTGAACCACCGTATGCACTACTGCAGTGCAGCTACGGTACAGTGACCCTCTCCTTTCACTCAGTTTCACACTGCACTGATTTTCATCTAATCGCCTTTTCAGTTTGCTTGTTTTTAGATCTATAATCGGATTTTATTGGGCTTACCATCAGAATCCGAAGTCAACTATCATTAACATCTGAATTTTGTCTCAAATCTTGCAATTCTCCGTCATTAAAAAGTTGTATATCGCGGCTCTCAGCTCAGACTCTCGCACTCGCTAAAATAAATATCGATAGCATGTTTACAGTGGTTATCGTCGGTGATCGCAATAATTATCGATATCGAACGTCAGGCCAGTAAAATTCAAGGCACAGCTCTTGACCAATGAGATTGCAGGGATTTCTCGACCCGTTCTATAAATACTCAATGATGAAATAAAAGAAAACATGCTCCTGGGCAAATTACACATTAGGAATGCATTACTATGGCAGAACTATGTTGAATGATAACAAGAAAATGGTCTGTACCAGGGGTGTCGATCCGTGTTCACGACTGGGGAGGGGGGGGGGAATGACCGACGAGGGAGTGAAGCCAGTGGCGTATCTTGGGATTATGGTGCCTGGGGCAAAAATGAAGTTACCCCCCCCCCCCCCCCCCCCCCCCCCCCCAAAGCAACCAAGTGGCAAATTTTTCAATTTTTAACCCTAAGAACCCTGGAGTTCACTGTTACCTGTCATCCCTTTTTACTCGTTTTCATAGATGCGGATGCCGTACAGGCCAATGTTGCGTCAGAAAATGTCTATGGAAGCCTCCACATTAAAGGTCCCCAGAAATCCAAATGCAAGTTGATTTCTGTTGGTGTGCGGGGATGCATACAACTCATATTTTGTTATTAAAACATCTAAATATGTTTCATAGATTTTTAAATATTTTTTGAAATATTCCCGAGATGACATCATCTGTCAATCATTAGTGAGCTAAGGAGAGAAAGTGGTATGTAGCTTTGCCAGAGATAACCATCTGTTCTAATAGACCATACAATGCCTACATAGGAGTTGCTATGCCAGACATGCTGTAGCATCACCAGGAAAAGAAGGGTAATGAGGAGGTATTGTTTGAAAGCATGCAATTCTATTGTGAGCATGTGCTGAGCTGGGGGAAGTTACATTCCACTCTGTATTGTATAATGTTAGTATGGCTGACTAATGATTGACAGATGATGTCATCTCGGGAATAAGATCTGGAGCTATTTTTGGGGGTGGAGCTTAAGAGGTTGGAAAAAAATATTTCAAAAAATATTTAAAAATCTATGAAACATATTTAGATGTTTTAATAACAAAATATGAGTTGTATGCATCCCCGCACACCAACAGAAATCAACTTGCATTTGGATTTCTGGGGACCTTTAAAAAAATTGAAAAAAGTTAATGGCCTTGTACATGTACATTTTGTATCATGTATTGTTCTATGTGTTAAATTGTGCATTGTCTTCAAGTTAAAGACAGTTCAATGCAATAACAATACAATTGAGTACTAGCCTAAAATCACAATTTTAGTGATCTTTGTTATGTTTATGATTATGGAAAGGTCATGTTCACTTTAGAGAAACTAATTAAATTAAGATTGTCATGACCCAACTTTCAATTTTTTTATTTCAAGAAAATACATATAATTTACATCAACGCATTGCAGGAAAAAGGAAAATACAGGGAAAATCCATGTAATGTACAGGATAAATTGTCATCATTCACATGGGTCTGTACATGTACATGTAGATACAGACTGTTTGTTTTCGATGCTGCTTCTATGGTAGACGACTATTGTGAGGACAAATAATATTCAATTATTTAACCTTCTTACTTTTTGCGTAGTTTACTGTTCTTGTGGATCATTTTCCTGTCATACGATGAGGAAAAATAAAATCAAATTTATGCATTTCCCAAAGAAAAAGAATGCTGGTATCTTTCACTGAGGAAAACTACAGTAGTTATAAAGTTCTGTGTCAACTCAAAATACATCAAGTAGGTAGTGGCCATAGGGAAGGTGAACAAGTGCCCCCTGCTTGCATTAATTGTCCCCACTGTCAAGTTTGGATGACAGGTAATGTGGGAACTATTTAGTCTAAAGATGTTTTCATGATGATTAAGCTTTTGCCAGTTTAAAATTTTGAATCATTTTTTGCATGGAATTTTAGGAAACTTTTGCAAATTTACTGTATCTGGATCATGCATGAATTCGCTATTAAAAGGGCAATCCAACCTTTGTAAAAAGTTTCAATGAAAGGAGAAAAATAATAAAAACCGGATAGTAAAAGTTTAAAAGAAATCAGATAAAAAGTGAGAAAGTTGTGAATGTTTGCAAAATGAATCTATGAGAATCTCAAATTGGCAATTTAGTTGGTCGATCATCATGTACATTGTACATGTACATGGAGGGTCCATCAACTCTCCCATTTGCCACACTATGATAATATTGTTAATTTATGGTTTTCTCCTACTGTAAGCGCCTTTTCCCTCAGGGCAGTACTCAAAATATATTGTAGATAAATGTCATCCAAAAAGAAAAAGATCCTACTGAGTTATATATTTCGAATAATTTACACTTTAGTAGTCTGCCGCTACCGATTCGGCCAATTTGAAATTCCCATATTTTTTTGTGATTGCAATTTTCAAATATACTGTATTAACTTTCTTAAAGTGCATGTGCGATATTGTTCAAACTATCACTAATCTGCTTCTCTGATTTCAAACAACTTGCCATTAAAGTTGAATTTCCCTTTGGTCTGTGTATAATGTACAATGGTACGTACGTGAAGTCACATCTCAAAAAATGGAAAATAAAAATAGGGCCACGGCAAGAACAGTGTACTTTTTGTACTTTTAATGTGGGTGCAATGCAAAAAAGGAGTACATGACTGAGTGTTTATTGTAATGTGATTCCACGCAGGGGTTCAAAAGGCTTGCCCTGAGCCTGACATTGATCAACCTCTGTGACCTTGATAACTCTCATGCTCTGTTGTTGCCTGCCTTCTCAAAAAACGAAGCGTGGGGTGCTGGAAACTGGAAACCAGCCATAATACATACATGTACATGTACATTGCAGCACAGAAATTGGAAAAGGAAGATCTGTATACATGTACTACTCTAGGCATACATGTACATTCAATCACATCAAGGTTGTACAGGGTACATATTTTATTACTGTACCCTCAAGATATTTTTTTTCTAAGAGATTTACATGTAAATAAAGAAGATTTCCCTAATACAACAAAGTAAAATATTTGGTATTGTTGGAGGTATGAAGGGGCTGCATCTCTGACTTTCTGACACTTTCATACACGTACATGTATAGTATTCAAGTGATTTGGGGACATTCTCGCAATGAAGGAATTCCAAAGTTAACGTGGGCTGAAAACAATTTAAAGATTACTTTAATACAGGATTATACAGATATGTACATTGATTGGTACATGCACCTTTTTGGAAGTCAAAAGAAAAATTATTGGAGGGGGGGCGGGGGAGGGGTTTACTCTGCCTTATTGTTTCAGTTGAACTAGGAGTTGAAAGAGAAATATCAATTCTTTATACTTTTCCAGTTTCTATTCCAGGTATGGAAACCTAGAGAGGAATCATGCCTGGAAGGTCAACTTCCTCTCGAATGACCCGGTCTGCCCGTTCATCTAGACCCTCCACAGGGTCGTCCAAGAGGCCCCACAAGAGACCGCCTCTCCCGATGCCCGTAAACAACAAAAACTGGCCCAAATCTTTTGGCTTCACCATCGGGGGCGATGCCCCCACGTATATTCTCTCTGTGGAACCGAACAGCCATGCCCATGCAGCTGGTCTCCAGCCCGGAGACCAACTCGTGGAGCTCAACAACCAGAGCATCCTCCACTTGGGCGCAGAGTCCATCATGACACTTGCTAGACGATGTCCTGAAGTACCTCCCAGCATCGTTGTTGTGTCCTGCGTGAAGACATGCGAACTCTACCGCGATCGCAACGGCCACTTTGGTTTGACTCTTATTGGAGGCGGTCCAGTGTACGTGGAGATCGTAGAGCGCGGTGGCCCCGCGATGAACTGTGGGCTGAAAGCTGGAGACATGGTGTTAGAAATCAATGGACTTCCCATCAAGCATTCTGATGATGCCAAGTTGTTTGTGAGGGGAGCAGCCAAGTTGAAGATGGTGATTATTCCTGGTGCTGGACACCATTCTGTTAAGAAGATTGCTGAAAGATTTGAAGCTCATGCTCAGGACAGGAAAAATAAGGCAGATGGATTCTTCAGAAAGGTAAATTCAAGCAAATTTTTTTTTTTAATGGAATAATGATAAAATGTTGCCTACATGTACAATACAATACATTAAAGCCTTTTGTTGAGAAAGAATAATTTTTGCTCTTCCTATTTTTTGTCAAAGATGAAGAGAGGTGGCCTTCTCATGAAATAAGCCACCATTCATCAAGTGTACACACACACAGTGCCGTATAAAGTCTATGGAAGATGTGAACCCTCACAGGCATTACACGCAATAAACTGCATACATTTTGTACGAAGTGAATGCGAGTTGGCTTATTTGACGAGAATGCCATATAATAGAAGTTTGAGCCTCCATTCGCAATTTTCTATTGTTTTCTAATTTGTAACTACAGTACCTGAAAGACCCTTTCCCTTTTGTTAAGAACAGTTCAATAACACCTGAAGTCTATTGTTGGCTTAGAGTGTTTAATAAGTACAGTATATGTAAAGATGCACACAAGCTTCTGAGTATTAACGGATGATCCCAGACACTTCACCTCTCTCATTTGAGCATCATCTACCATTGTCCAACACGGTCCCTTACAAAAATGTCAGCCTACCTTTTTTATAGTTAAATTACACTATTTGAATTTCATTGCAAGCTGTTCTGAGTGTTGATGGTAGTGTAATCTTCAGGGCTTAACTGTACATTTACATGCATACAAAGATTACAGGAGCTGTGCATAATTTAAAGAATCACTATTTTAATTTAAATCCAGCATTGGATGAGTTACTAAGTGGTATTCCAAACAAATTACCTTCCTCATGAAGCGGAGCTACATGTATACATGCAGTACCCTGGGGCCTTATTCTGAAAACTACATGAATATGTACTTTTATGTTAACTATAGTAAAATGATGTTAATTGATCAAAATCAGGACAAGTCATTGTTTTAATAATTGCGCAAAGATGGCTGTGCCCGCGTAAAGTTAACAGAGACATACATGTAGATCTGTGCAAGCACCAGTGCACAATTTCAATATGTTATGACAATTATAAAGTTTTTCATAAACATGAAAGATAAAAGAATTTTCAGAATACCGCCCCTGGCCTTCATTACTATTCACCATGCATTATACTGTAAGTAATTGTTGGTGACTAACGTTTGCAGAAAGGCGATGAATTAGTTCTTGGGCAGTTGTTTCATATTATGGAAATGGACATGCGTACATGTACATGTACTGCAGTACTGCAGTTTATTTGATAGTAAGTTGGCATTTTCCAGATGAATGCTAATGGTCTGCTCGTGTGGAAAGATTACAGATGTACTTTCACAACTGTATTTGATTGTCAAAAGGCAAGATTATGAAACTGAAATACAATATGATGAATGGATGAAGCCTTGACGCATTCCATGTATAATTGATTGCATGCATGTTGAATGCTTTAATTGCTATTCAAATGATCTGCTGCTGTCCCAGGTTTTCACTTTTCCACAGCTCTGGACAAAATTAATGAGGAAGAAGCCCTGGTTTGAAATGTGCCGATACCTACATGTACATGTAATTGCAGGAGTGTGTGTTCTGATACAGGCAGACAGGTTACATACATACATGTAGTTTACAGGCATAAACCCTTGTCAGTCATACATGTAGGTATTGCATGACAGTGTCTGAACTGCACACTGCAGGGTCTATTGCAACCCATGCTATAAATGTATACATGTACATGTAGGTCCTCAACTGGTCTGCCCCTGCCCTGATACCAGCCTGTGACTGCTGGCAAAGTTAGGGTCAGCTAAGGCTTCATGGAATTGCGAGTAAATTTATGTCAATAGAGTCTGTGCCGCAGACTACAGACGGGCAGCAGTGATGAACAGCACACACACGTTTCCATAGCTACGGCTTCGTACCAGGCTGTCACTACGGCAACCATTGCAACCATCACAGGTGCTGTATGCAGCGGGATGCTGTTTGTGATTCTAATGACTCTGGTGCATGTACATGTAGTTTCTTTGTTCAATTCTTCTTTGCTAGTGTTGGACTAAGTAATTGACATGCTCGGCAGTCTCTCAATGGATTAATTGATATTAACATCCCTGGGAAATAGCTATTGGATAAGATGGGGGGAATTATTTTAGTAGAAAGGCACGTACATTTACACATACTTCAAATGGTATACATGTACATGTACATACGTGTACATTTGCACAATACATCAAATGGTATACATGGACATTTACATGGTGAAATATTACTTTAAAGGGAAATCCAAGCTTAATGGATTAATGGCAAGTTGTTAAGAAACAGATTGTTGAAAGTTTGAATGAAGTCGTACAAGCAATAAGAAGATTACATGTATGAATTTTTGAAAGTTGTAATCACTGTAAGCGCTCTGGTCAGTTAAAGGTGCTTTAATAAGAAACAGCTATAGATTATTATTATTATTATTACATGTATGGGGATTTCAAATAGGCTGAATCAGTAATGCCACTAAATTTAGTGGCAGACAACTTCATTTGCTACAAACAAAATGACTAGAAAGTATTTTTTTATGTTACTCAATGTGATCTTTTGCTTTCATGAGGACGTACATACATGTATAAATGTATAGAGTACTACCTCCAAGGAAAAGATGAAAACCTCAAATTAATGATATTTTTGTGTAGACAGATGGCAGAGTTGACCGCTAATATGTCACAATCGAATCACCAAATTGCCAATTTGAGATTCGCATACATTTGGAGATGATTGTAGTGATTCGTTCATTCATAACTTTATTATTCTTTGTCCCATTTCTTTCAAACTTTCGCCATCCTGTTTTTTTTATTTTTCTGCTTTGACACAAATCATCTTATTAGTAATTACCAAGGTTGGATTGCCCTTTGAATGAAAGTGACACTACATGTACATGTACCTTTTCCAAAAATGATCCAGGAACATTTATATTTTCTTTCCTTCTGTCTTCTCTCTCCCTCTCTCCTTTTATTCATTTTCTTTTTCTTCTCTCTCTCTCTCTCTCTTGCCCTCACTTATTTTCCCTTTCTCTTCTTGTCTTTTCTCTTTCTCTTCTCTTCTCACACTCTTCTGCTCTGACTCCTTTTCTCCTCATTTTCATTTCTTGTTCTTTGGCTCCATCACTCTCTCTCTCTATCTCTCTTCCTCCATTTCTTTCTCTCGTATATTTTCAACGATTTGCAGATATTTCAGCTCTGTAGTTAAACCATTCAATCTCACACAGTATTGTGGTTTAACACACTTGTAAAGTCAATTGTTGACATTTTATAGCCTATTACATGTACATTGTACTCTCTAGTCTTATTTAATCATTAAATTTCTGGAAGGATGAATACCCACTAACTGTTCATTTGCTACATGTGAGAAATGAACACTGTCGGCAGATTCTCAAACATCTCTTTGCAGTCTCTCCTTCATGTGTGTACATGTATTAAACAAACAATAATTTCAATATATCGAAAAACAACTGAGAATTTCGTACACATGTAAGATCAGAGAATTTCATGAGGCAAAGAATTACATGTAGTTTACTAGTTTCCAGGTGGAGTCAGAAACACTCTACATTATTGATGGAGATGACAGTTATACATGTACGAGATGATATCATTCACAGATGACAAAAGCCAAGTATGATTCACCCCGCACCAAAACACACCTACATTTAAAGGCAACTCCCTAGAACCGGGATCAATATTTCTGAATTTTATTGTCAAAGGGAATGACCTTCGCCAGAAAAGGTTCAATTGTTAATACAGGGAATGGATGAAAGGGATGATTTCTATAGACGCACTCCAATGGAGCATGCATAGTAGGGACTTCGTTGGGGGTGCTTTATCGATTGTGTCGCTGCAATGATGCTCACCTAATTTGCCTTTGTATGTCAGTTTGAATAAAAACGACTCTTTAATGCCTGTGGATATACATGTACAGTAGTGCTGGTTGATATGAAAGAGGGTTCAGAGTTGAATGGTTTTACTTTTAATAACAGATAACATTGAAAAATTTATTTACCTCTCGGTTGTAAACATGGTACATGTAATGTGCCTAAAGGTGCTAGAGTCTTGCGCCTTGTAATATTTGTGTTTGTATGGAGTACAAAAGACCCCCCAAAAATGCAATTTCAATGCATTAATGAACACTCACAAGCAAAAGTTAGACAATTATATGTAGACACTGTCTCCCAGCTGTCTTTTTTTTTTCTTTTTTTTTTTTAAACATTTATAGACTACGGATATTAAGAGACTGTCCAGATTCTTCAAGTCTTCAAGAGATATTGTCATACTTTGTGACTTGTTAACTTGTACATACTGTATCTTCCATAATGTATGTAGGTTTAGAAGAAAACAGCTGATAACTTTCACTTTTTCACATACATATAGTATGTAAGTACATGTACATGTAGATGTGTACATGCATTTTCAAATGTACGCCTAATGAATTGTCATGAAATAGGAAAATGAATCATTTATATTACCGTATATCATACATATTTCAGTTTACAAATACATGTACATGTAGCACACAAGAGAAATGCAATCAGTTATTACATGTACATGATGTATTCCCTGTCTCGTACAAATAAGAAACATGAATATTCTGTCAGTAGTTATCCTTCGTCACCCATTGATAAATAGTTTTAAGAGAAGAATACATTTTACATGACACTTTCTATTTAACAACTTTGGGACCATATGAACAAATTTTGATCAGAGCTAACTGATTAAGATTGAACAAAATACAAGGCCCTACATGTACATGTACATGACATTGTACATGTAGTGGGGTAACCTTGCTAGTCATAAGGACCGCTATTCATGAGGACCACTTATTCTTAAGGACTGCTATCTATAACGCATGACTAAATGAATAGCGGTTTTATTACCTCACTATTCATAAGGACCTCCGTTCATAAGGACCACTATTCATAACTATTCATAAGGACCGCTGTTTATAACGCATGTTAAACGGATAACGGTTTTCTATGAATAGCGGTCCTTATGAATAGCGAGCGGACCCGCTTGTATGTATGTAGCTTCCTTCTCAATTACATGTATACTTATTTTTGTACACCAGTTAACAAATTTTTCTGTTTTTTGGTGTATTTCTGCTCAGTGTAAACATTAGTAATAATCTAGTGCTTGAACTTTATGTTTGCAATATAGCTACATGTACATGTACATGTACATGTACAGTGTACATGCATCATCAGATTTATAGAAAGTTACAGCATGTAGATTTCAGCACTCACTTGTAAATATTCACATGTTTTTATTGAATCTTTTTTTTTGGACTCTCTGCTTTTCGTGGTGTTGTTGTTTTGTTTTTGCTTTTTTGGTTTTGTTTTTTCTGTTTTCTAGAGAGATGAATCAATAGATTTAAATCATTTCTAGAGCTACATGTAAGTTTCTATCAGCTCTCATGTATTTTTTTTCTTTTTTCCTCTTTCTCTCCCTTTTTCACAGCTGGATGCAGTGTTTTACAATGACCAGTTGAAGAAAGAGACATTACTGGCCTTACTCAAAAGATATGCTAAGGATAAGAAAGTGGATGCCTTTGGTAGAGCGCTAGCAGGTCTTCTGGACACACCAACAGAGCGAAAACTCTTTGAAGATATCAGGTAAATACATAAATGTACATGCAGCGACAACAGTTTCTCAAAGGCTTTATTTAGTCAAAGATATTTGATTAGGGTTAGGGATGCATTTCTTTCAGTCTTGGACCACAAAAAAGTTTGTACTGAGTAATTTTTTTTTTTTTTACAAAAGTGGTCTTCAGATTTTGAAACTTAAGACCTTCTTCCCTCTGTCTGGAACTCTGTGTAAATTATATGTGTACTAAGCTTATCTAACTGTTAATAAACAGCTCTTTCATGATCTTCGTACTAGAAAGAATGTTCTATAATATGAAAATGACTTGTCATAAACTTGTCAATTACATTTGCAGCAGTCATTTATGGCATTCAGATGTGAGCCCAATATGGTACACTGGAGCTCTCAAACAGACTCTTTTTTTTTTTCTTTGAGAGATGTACATTTTGTAATACATGTATATATGTTGTTTATGGTAGGATTATCTAGAATGAAGAGGGAGGGAGGAGTGCATGAAGTAAATAAAACAGAAACAAATTTCAGGAAAAGAAAATTATACTTACTCATGTGACTTTTTAGGGTATACATTATACATGTAGATGCATGCATGTATCCTTAGAATTTAAAAAAAATATATGTTGTCATATGTTTGATTTTAAAACTGTTTGTTTTTTTTCCAAAGGATCTTTGTGCCTCCCAAACACCGGGATAGGTTTGATTTCTTGGTGACCAAGGATGAACCTGCCAGAGGAAAGAGGTAAAAAAAAAATGGTCTTTTGGGGATAGAATTGAAAACTGCATGAATACCACCAACATATTACAGATTTATTATGTTTTAATGTCATACGCTTCCCTAATATGATCTATAATGCATATATGCATGATATATTTTCCTGTCTGTTATTAATTTATTCTCGGTTTTGTTATCTGTTGTTTTTCAAATTCTCATGTGCAGTCATAGAATTTTCTTGAGATTTCGGTTACTTTGGAAATCCTGATGAAATGATATTGCAATCATCAGGATGAATTATTTAGGGAATGAATGTGTCACTTTTCAGTTATTTTCAAACCAATACATATTCCTCATAATACATGCACATGTATTTTTTTAAATCGTAGATTTAATAGTATGTGTAGATATGCTACGGTCTGTTTGGACTGATCAACTTTTTGGCTTAACATTTTATAGTCTTTGAGTGCTGCTCTTGACCCAAGTGAAGGAACTGGGTATGCGGTAGGAAAAATTTAATTTAATGCTTGATCTCGTCATCATTGCAATACAGGTACATGTAGTCCATGGCATTTTATGAATCTGGTTAAATGAATCCTACTATGGCAAGATTTGTGGTCTTTAGTATTCATGATCTTATTTAATTTCTAGGATTGTGACTGTTAACCGAGCTGGAGGTTCGTTTGGATTTGTCCTAGCTGGTGATAACCCCGTCATCATAGAGACCATTGACAGAGGTGAGTAGGAATTTGAATAGATGTTCCATTAGCGTTTTATGATTAAATGTAGATGTAAATTCATATTAATGTTAATTGTTTTAAAAAAAAATCTCTAGAACTTCCATTTTGTGGATAATGTATGACAATTTGGTGCAAAATAAATGTTCTTTATTATGATGATGATTATGATTTAATTTTATTTTGATTGATCATTCATTACCTAAATTCATCTCTCATACATGTAGATACATCAAACAGATTTACATTATGAACATACAAATATTTTGATAAAAGGAACTATCCAAATAGCATAATACTGATGATGGTGATGGATGATAATAATGTGCATATCAATCATTGTTGTAGTCGAGACCTCAAGGTCCGAGACGAGAACCGAGATTGAGACCACCTCTTCCAAGACCAAGATCACCTCTTCTGAGACGGAGAGAGACCAAGACCAAGACTTTCCCTTCCGGTGACCGAAATCTCTAGAGACCGAGACTGAGACCTGATACCTACATGTAACAAACTTTAGCTGATAGCCGTAGTAAAAATTGTGAGGCTATTAAAAGTATCTTGAAATTACTCCTATTCAGTGAAAACGATCACTCCAAACTTTGCACTTTTTTTAGTCAGGTCTCCAGAGGTCCAAGACTGAGACCTTGAGCCCCTGAAACCCAGATTGAGACCGAGACCCTGACCCTATAAAAACTGGTCTCAAGACGATCTCAAGACGGTTTTCACTCACTAGAGTTACATGTACGTACATTAACTGAAATCAGGGCACTGCGTTTTTACTGCTGTTTCACAATTTATATTCTTGTTTTTCCTTTGATTTCTATTTGCAGGTGGAGCAGCCGAGAGGGCGGGGCTGCAGACAGGAGACAGGATCATGAGACTTAACGGTCTCAACGTTAGGAAGAAAACCCACGATGAGCTGGTAGAGCTCCTCAAAGGGAGCGGTTCTACACCCACCCTGGTGGTAGAAACTGGTCCTCAAGGGACCTCTTCAGGTAGGCAAAACCACCTCTAATGTACATGTACCTCTGGGTGTTGATGCCTTGAGAGTAAAGGAACTATTAATTATACATTGTGCATTGTGCATTGTAACTTCCATTTGAAATAACTTTTGCTGTAATGAATTTGCATCAAGCCAACAGCAATGAATTGATGAGGCTATTTAACCCTCTCGTTACCACAAGACTAAAATACTATTCACTTTGTACATAGTGTTGTTGACTTTGGTCCTGACAGGGTTAATGGTTGAGGACCGAGTCCAATAACCAAACCCACATACATGTAAAAAGTCAATTCGGGTATTCCAATCAAGCAAATTAATGGCGAAGGATGTGGCATAATACACAAGCTGTATTTCACATAACCTACATGTACATACATGTAATTTACAAGCTCCATTACAAGTGCATGTGATGGGATAATTTCCAATCGATAACTTATCAATAATGCATTTTAAGAATGCAAGCACACCACTTTCCTTAACTACATGAAATACTTAGATATTCACTGTATATTGACTGTACACCAAATATTTGCGTAACACATTGCAGTGAAGATTAATGAAAATTGCATGTCCACCTGTATACAAAATAAATTTCTAGAACTACCAAAGCTATATGTAATTACTAATTTGGTAGACATTGTTGACTTAGTATATGGATTGAAACAACAGCTGCTATGCACAGTTTGGGCCTACTTTGACTTCGGTAAGCCTGCATTCTCGGTTGAGTTGTTAGATATTTGATTAGTGACACCCATTGCTGATTGAGCAGCAGCTGTGTTGGTTGGCTCATAATGTTTGTCAATCCAGGTTTTATATGAGAAATTACATTGTATAAACTACAAGATGGTACATGTATGTACAACCTGTATGTGAATAGGTTTATAAACATGTAGTGTGTGTACGTGTACATGTGTATGTAATGTTTAAGAATCAAGATGTCATGACGATGTCTTTGGTATTAAATCAGCTTCCTGTACTCTCAGAATGTAAAATTTACAATGTATTACTCAGTTACATGTAAATGTACACTTGTTGCCTACACATGTAGATACATGAAAATGCTGCATGTACATTTTGAATTGTCTTTTCTGAAAGAATCATGATTATCTGGGCCAATGTGCAATTTCAGTTCTGGCAAGCATGGAACCAACATACAACTGCACAGTGAAATGGTAATTTTGAGTTTGCTATGAAGAAGTATACATGTACTTCACTTTTCATGTTTTGATTAAAATTGAAATTAGTAAACAGTATGTACATGTATGTATGCCAATGCTGGTAACCAGGAGTGGTATTCTGAGATTCCTTTTATCTTGATTTTTAGTGAAAAGATTTTATTTGTCATAACAAATTTTAAACTTCAACATTTCATTGGTGTTTGTGCAGAAATCTGACGCGTCCGCAGCCACTTTTGCACAGTCATTAACCAATGATGTGCCATAACTCTTCATTTTGGTATGACAATTAAAATTACTTCACTAAAGTCAAGATATAATAAATCTCAGAATGATCTGCCTGCTTAGCCCATCAAATCACTTTCTTTTTTCTTTCTTTTGTCTTCTTTTTTGTATTACCATCCTTTTTTATAAATATAAATTCCTCCTGTAACTAATATGTAGCACCTTCCTCCTCTAATGCCCCCTCTCTCTCTCTCTCTCTCTTCAATTCCAGCCAACTCGACTGCGAATGCAAGTATGATGTCCAGTGTTATGAGCACCACCCAGAACAGCGATGTCACATCCATCGCAGGATGGTTGTCAGAATCGGGTACGAGTCGAGCCACGACAACAGTTTACGATGGAGACAGTATTATCGGGCTCAAGCCCTTGTCCAAGATGGATCTGTATTCACTTGGACGAACATTCAAGGAAATGGTAAGAATTTGGAATAAATAGATTATCAATTTACTACATAATCAATACTCTATGTTGATAATAGTAAAACTATTCAATTTATTTATTATACTTATGTAATGCATTTTGATAATGTTTAAGTATGTAAATTTTCATTGTATGTTTTTTAGCTCACCTGAGCCTATGGCTCGAGTGAGCTATTGCGATGGAAATTTGTCCGTCGTGCGTCGTGCGTCGTCCGTCGTCCGTTAACTTTTTACATTTTCATCTTCTTCTCCAAAACCCATGATCGGAATTCAACCAAACTTGGTAGGAATCATCCTTAGGGGTAGGGGACCCAAAGTTGCTAAAATGGTACATGTGGCCCCCAGGGGGGCCCAGGGGGAGGGCCCCCAATTGTAAAAGCTATGTAAATTTCAAACATCTTCTTCTCCAGAACCAGGCATAGCTCAGACTTGGTATTTTGTATGGAGATACCTCTATAGATGAAGAATGAATGTTGTTCATGAAATTTCTCTGAGTGGCCATATAGGGGCCCTGTGGGGGTAACATACAGGAGGGGGGGGGGGGGGGGGGGGGCGCTGCCATGCAAAATGTACATTCTGATCTTCTTCTCCAAAACACATGATCGGAATTCAACCAAACTTGGTAGGAATCATCCTTAGGGGTAGGGGACCAAAGTTGCTAAAATGGTACATGTGGCCCCCAAGGGGACCCAGGGGGAGGGCCCCCAATTGTAAAAGCTATGTAAATTTCAAACATCTTCTTCTCCAGAACCAGGCATAGCTCAGACTTGGTATTTTGTATGGAGATACCTCTATAGATGAAGAATGAATGTTGTTCATGAAATTTCTCTGAGTGGCCCTATAGGGGCCCTGTGGGGGTAACATACAGGAGGGGGGGGGCGCTGCCAGGCAAAATGTACATTCTGATCTTCTTCTCAAAAACACATGATCGGAATTCAACCAAACTTGGTAGGAATCATCCTTAGGGGTAGGGGACCCAAAGTTGCTAAAATGGTACATGTGGCCCCTAGGGGGCCCAGGGGGAGGGCCCCCAATTGTAAAAGCTATGTAAATTTCAAGCATCTTCTTCTCCAGAACCAGGCATAGCTCAGACTTGGTATTGTGTATGGAGATACCTCTATAGATGAAGAATGAATGTTGTTCATGAAATTTATCTGAATGGCCCTATAGGGGCCCTGTGGGGGTAACATACTGGGGGGGGGGGGGGGGGGGCGCTGCCAGGCAAAATGTACATTCTGATCTTCTCCAAAACACATGATCGGAATTCAACCAATCTTGGTAGGAATCATCCTTAGGGGTAGGGGATCCAAAGGTGCTAAAATGGTACATGTGGCCCCAGGGGCCCAGGGGGAGAGCCCCCAATTGTAAAAGCTATGTAAATTTCAAACATCTTCTCCAGAACCAGGAATAGCTCAGACTTGGTATTGTGTATGGAGATTTTTTTCTGAGTGGCCCTATAGGGGGTCTGTGGGGGTAACATACTGGAGGGGGGGGGGGGGGGGGGTGGGGCAAGTTGTCCGCCATCCATAAACTTTTTACATTTTCAGCTTCTCCAAAACCATGATTGGAATTTAACCGAACTTGGTAGGAAGCTCAGACTTGGTATTGTGTATAAAGATACCTCTATAGATGAAGAATGAAAGTTGTTCATGTGCTAGAAAGAACATGCACCAGATGTGAATTGATCCACCTCAGGTGAGCGTCGTGCCCCCTGGGGCTCTTGTTATCAATTATGTTGTAAATCATTCGCAATTCAGCCCTGGCTGCGATGAAATGATAATAAAACCTTCAATTCTTCTTCATATTGGGAAATGTATTTCCGATTAATTTGATATTTATCGTAATTAATCAATAAGATACATGAATTCGGAGCACCAGCATGGGATTTCAGAAATGAATGGAGTTCATATTGTAGAATGTCTTAGCACGGTCGGCAAAATCTTTCATTTCTTCACACAGTACATTTTAAGTGAGTAAGTAAATCAGTGTATTTATTACATAATTTCTCTTGGTACATCTACATGTAGTCTTCATTGTTGCAGTCAGTAAAGTAAAACTGGTAGTAACGTACTCGCTTCCGAACCAAGACACACCCTTCATGTTTGACATGGCTTCCATTTCTCTACCATTTTTTTGATGTTGATAGATGGAGCATCATTTGACAGCTGACGAGAGAAAGGTGATCAAGAAATGTCTCAGAGATTATCATCACACAAGGTATGAATAGCTAGTCAATTAGGACAATGCAAATATAATTAATGAACATGTACGTGTGTACATATCAATCATCTTGCAACACTTGTCTGAAAGAGTCAAGTGACTCATTGATAAATAGCGATGTGATGATAGTCGGAATGTTGAAAAGGAAAATGGGTAGTGAGGCAGGTTTTATAAAGACCTTTTTGGCAAGTGTGCTAGGGATTTCACTTCGTCTAAGCAAAGACTCCATGTATCTCTCTGATCTTTACCTAATTGTCCAGAAGGATATCGATTCATTGCCTGATAAGTGAAAATGATCTTTGCATCAGTATTTTGCAAAGAAATGGGCCCCTGTTTTCTTGTAGGAACATTGATGCACTGATAATAATTACAATAATTGCAATTAATCTTGGAAGAAATGCACACAAATAATAGATGACCATTTTTATTATTTTCTTGTAGGAATGTTGATGGTTTGATTGTAGAGATCTTTCCGATCCTGGACACCAATGCTAAGAGGACCATCTGGCCCTATATCATCCATATCCTACCTGATGAAGTCCAGGAGAAATGCAAGAAGAAGGTCATCTATCTCATCGATAGACATGCTGGAGGTACATAGGCATCTGTATCATCAAGTTTAGATTTTTTTTTTTTTTTTAAATGCATTTTGTGAATGTATACAACTATTGGAGTGCATGTCTTATTCATAAAGTGCACACAGTTCATTCATTCTTCTGCATAAATGGCTTAATTCTGTACATTGTTTGGAGTTTTTATTTCCAGTTATTTTTCGGGGTTAGAATTAAACCCCTGTCAGTTGCACTTACATGTAGTACACATGTATATTTTTTAATACCCGAATGCAGGTTTTCATGCAGACAGTTTATTGTTTCCAATTACTGTGTATTTTCACATAATTTCCTATATATGTACACTGTATATTATTCTCTTTGTCAGCCTGTTATTCACTCCTTATTTCTCTCTCTACATGTATTTATTATTTTCTGTTTTGTCTCTCTTGCTGTGACTATACCGTGTACCGTTCACATACAATATACTGACCCCCTTCCCTAGCTTTTCTCTCTCTCTTTCTCTTTTACCTTCTCTCCTTCACTCTTGCTATTAACTAAGAATACATACAACACTTTTTCATTCACTTTGTCTTTTTAGATGCTGTGTACAAGCCCAAAGGCAGCCCTCTGCACCCTGATGAAGAGGTCCCATTCAGGGCCAGGGCCAAGTCCAGGAACCATAACAGGGCTGCAAGCTATGACATCACGCCCTCGTATGGCGATGTCGTGTTTGGCGCCCCCGGCGAGTTCGAACCAGGTAAGCTTGCTCGCTACCACATCAAAATGTTTTATTTGCCTCTGCCTAATCCATCAAAGACAACTTCCATTTGCGTAGAACCTACCATCCCCAAGTTTTTATTTAAGTAGGCGACGCTAGGTCAGGAACAGTGGTTTTACAAGTACATGCTGTTCATAAAATATTTTTAAAGGAGGTCTCTAAAAGTTGATTTTCATTATTTTCTAAAAAGAAGGGGGTGGGGAAGTGAGAGAAATTGTTTCAAAAGTCTTTTTGATTTTATTGGGGGGGGGTAGAAAAGGCTTGTGGTATGGCCCCTTACCAGAGCTGACAAATATTCAGAGTAAAGACTGATTCTAGGAAATGGGAAAATATATGTAAGTTTGAATTTTGAAATTTGTAGAGCTCTGAATATAACCTTTTGTCCAAGAATGCATGTATAGCCCATAATAAATCATTCATATACATGTAAATGGCACTCACTTTTCAGGGTTTCATATAAAATGGTTGCCTATAGAATTGTTGGGCAGTTCATTAACTGAATAAAAAAATTAGCACTCTGTGATGCTATTGCAGAATTAAAATTTTGAAGCTCCCAACCCTATGACTGAAGATTCATTGCTCAGCTGACTGAAGTAAAAGACTCACTAAGTAGAATGTTTAGATGGATAACAAAATTGTTTTAGATAAAAGTTCCTAAACCTAAAAGAAGCCTTGAGTGTAGTGGTATGCTGCTATAAATTCAAATCTACTAATCAGCAGTCTTCATGGGTAAACGTGTCCCAACTTTCTCTAATTTCATGTACATGTATGTACATTCAATTTGTGATTCATATCACATATTGAATACATGTAATAAGAAATCTGTAACTCATGCTTAGGGTGGAACTTTTTTCATTTGCAACACCCAAAGCATGAGTTACAGAGTAGTTATTACTGTTAGGTACATTTGAAGCTTGTTTACCAAGAGACTTTGGTTCAAGACTACTGCTTATACATGCATAGCAAAAGCAGAAAAGTGTTGACTGTGTCTATTTCTCAATTAAGAAATAATTCCTGACTCATGAAGAATTTTTGGTTGCTAATGATATTGAAATTTCATTGAAAAAATATTCCTTGAATGTTGTCCAGTGCACCTTGCCATCAAATTTTATAAAGCTACATGTATAGAATATATTTATTTGGTTTAAAAAATAAATGATTACATGCATTTAACTAGGCACAAGGGCAAGTATTTTAATTTTTGTTAAATTATGATTGCAAGTTTTCCATTTTGTGTGCGATCATGGTAGAGAAAGTAATGGGATTGAGCATTATTTCCAGCTGCAACTTTTGTTTGATCATTAATTGATTTAATTGCTATTAAGTGTCATATCATACTTTATATGACACCTAATTAGATCCTTGCCATTTGATTGGTTGTTTGATGTTGATCATTTGTCCCATTTAACAATTACGTCATCAATCGTGCAAATTTGATCCATTCACCGTGCAATTTTGGATCCATACGAAATTGTCCATTGCACTCGCGACCAACGTGTCTACGCAAAAACGACTTGCCTTTGCAGCGCGCATGCGACTATCAAGTACATTGACGGACCGCTGCGACCAGTGTTGCACAACAAAATGTAGGTCCCTTCACTCTTGTTTCTTAATTCATAAAATGTCAAATGAGAAGGATAGCTATTTTTAGGTGTCATATAAAACAAATAATGAATGTTTTTTCATTCGTGCAATGGACAGAATATTTCATTCTGTGAAAGATGAAATGATCCATTGCACTCATAAACAAACATTCATTATTTGTATACTATTCTATATCAATAATTTTAGAATGCTTGGATAAAAGATCTACTGTAGTTACTATATAAAGGATACATGTAGTTACAGTAGTTCTTAATTTATATGCATGAGCATGATGTGTGTTGGTGGGTACGCACTTAGATTGTCTGCACACTCTTGTCTGCTTGTAGTGTCATCTCAGTTTACATCCCCTTCATCTTTTTTGCTGCTGTTCCTGGCTTCTCTCTCTCTCTCTCTCTCTCTCTCTCTCTCTCTCTCTCTCTCTCTTTCTTCTGCTTGTGGTGTGAACCCCCTGTGTTTTTGCTGCTCCCCGGCTCTTGTATTTCTCCTGTGTGAAACCCTTCCTAAACTCCCGCCACTAGGAGAAGCAGCTTACATGTTCCAGCAGGAGAGGAGGAGAAGAATGCGTCGGCATCGCTCCCTTGGCCATCTCGGTTGTAAGTATTCATTTCCATTCTGTTGCATAGTTTTCATATTAGACACCTAAGTAAGGCTGGGTCATAGTAGTTCACTGGCCAATTCAACCTTTGTGAGAAGCAAAACCGTTTTTTAGTTTTGCCAGTTTGCTTAAATTTTAGAAGAAAAAAAACAATGTTACAGTCTAAAGGTTGTCAATGTTTATCACACAAATGAAGGTGTGTAGTGTTCAATAAAGATGTTAGGGAGCATGTGTTGCTCCAGAGAGGTGTGGGGATGCCCCCCATGGCAAAGAAAGGGAACAAAATATATAAAAAGAAAAAAGAGAGAGAGAAAGAAAGGAACGGGAAAAGATGATAGGACTCTCTCATTTATATTTTAGATTCAAAATTACAGAGTTTAAGAAGATTTTATGCTGCCTGCCCGTTTTCTGCTAAATGAAAGTGGAATGATTCCTTTCAATTCTATGATATATTCAATTTACTTCAATCCTATCAATTATGATATTTAATTACGAATTCAAATTGTCCTCTATAGAAATTTGTTGGCATGGATTTGCCCGACTTTAGAGGGAAGACCTGTCTCATTGGTAGGCCATTATATAGCGTACGCATGGAATTGGTATGGATGTACCCCCTACGCTCGATGGAAAGAGAGGGGCTATGTGTGAGATTGTTACTTTGCTTCGACGGGAGCCCGGATAGCTCAGTTGGTAGAGCACTGGTCATGTAATCCAGGGTCCCGGGTTCGAATCCCGGTCGGGGCATTGTAATTTTCTCACATTTACTTTCTTTATGATATATTCAATTTACTTCAATCCTATCAATTATGATATTTAATGGAAGTACATGTATATTATTACTCGATTTACATTGCAATGGACATGTTCAACTATATTTCAGATTCTGGTGAGCCTCAGTTGATCAGCAAGCGATGGATGGATCCTTCTTACGATGGCAGTTACCCACCCGCTATGGTCAGCTCAGGTAAGAGAGTCACAGCATGCGTCTAGAAAATAATGATGTGGTAATTTATGCAGAAATATAATTATTTTATATCATTCCAAATCAACTTCCAATTTTTCTCTTAACCAATGATCAATAAGTAAAACCTGACATGAGAATACGTAATCAGTTGAGTCTTGTCAATACTGCTCTGATATGCAGTTTAAATGATTGTGAAAGTTTTTTTGCCAGATATTTTTAAGTGATAAGAATCCATGACAACTAACTCATTTGTTTTTCATTGTGACTTACTCATACCTTCGTGTGCTACGTACTTGTTGTAAGACGGACCTTTTTTTTCAAATGTTATTAGCTTTATCTGTGTGATCTACTGCATGTGCATGTAAGTGTGCCTCAATGTATTCTTTCCTTATTTCATTTATAAAATAAGTGAAATTAGAACTGCCGGTATGTGATTTATTACTGAAGCAGCTTCAGTTTTAAGCTAGAGCAAAATGAGTTGAGACCCAACCAATTTTGTGTTTCACATCCAAGTATCCACCCCTTCTTTGCTATTTCACTTTAATAGTGCATGCATTGTCTTTAGTTCTTTGTATACTAGCATATAATGTTGAAGTGCAGACATAGCTTCTTCTTTTGGCTCATTCATAACAGAATTTTTGGCGAATTTATGTTGTAATGTAACAAAGTGGACAGGAAATTTGAAATGAATCGATGACCTGAATTTTGTCTTCTTTCCTAAAGCACCACAGAGACCGCATATTGTATACGTAGCAGGTATTATGAGAGGTTTATAATATGATTAATAATGTATTTCCCTTTTCTTTCATTTTATTTAGTTGTGTTCATTTAGTTGAATGTGTAGTTTTGTCTTTTTTTACTTTCATTGGTTTTGAGAGTTTTAGGGCCACTGTGCACCTTATAATCCAACTACAAACAGATTTGGGAAGAAATTATGTAGGGACAGAGGTAGAAATTCAATAAATTGAAATCTTCCTGTTTGGGCATCTGAATAACGATATGAATACTAAATGGGGGGGGGAAAATTTGTTTTGTGAGCTTTTCAGTTTGAGAAAATCTAATCAGTTTCCCAACTTTGAACCTCCCAAATTGTGGTATTACTTGGATTGTAAGGGGTACTCTGTCCCTTGATTACACTTCTTGTGCAAGTACATGTTTATATTTCATTGATGTTGTACAGGTATATAAGTTATATGAGTTATAATTTTCAGGAGCTCAAATGATGTGAAACTGCCTTTCTGTATGTTTCTTTCAATGGGTTTGGTTATGTTGGGGTCTGCTTTATTGTTTGGTTATGTAACATGCATGTGACTTTTTGATTCACTATTTGAGCACAGTGGTACATGTATTTGATTACTGCTCATACATGTAAATGTATATATATACATATAGGACACATTGCTTTAAAAAATATCTGTAGTGAACATATAGAAAAGTTATCTCTCAATAGTTTTGATAGTTCATATTCATTTTGTTAATATTATTTTTTTTTATAGTTTGATATGATTTCTATACATATACATGTAGTTGTTTGATCAAATTGTAGCTTTCTGATAGACCTATTTAATCAATTTACATCTTGGTTTCTGGAAGATTCACCTAGTTCGTTTAGTTACGTCTATATACATTTCATTCTTGTTTACAGCAAAAGGATGCAAACAGCTGCACGACCAGTGGATTTACCAGATTTATAAAAGTTTTACATTGGTTGCATTAATTTTACTCTATTAAGCTCTTCATCCTTTCTTGTATACTTGTAAAAAGCTAATAAACTGAAGAATTCAACCCAAACCCATGTTTGTTCCCTTCTGCCGGGCACACAACTATAGCCCAGTTCCTTTTCAACAGTGAATAGTCAAGAGTGAATACAGTCAAGTCAAGTGGCCAGGGGCGGATCCAGGGGCCCCCTGAGCCCCCTCCCTGGCAAAAAAAATACCCAGAAATGCTTTTCAGAATATTGTGCCCCCATCCTCACAAAATCCTGTATCCACCAAGTGTTGTTGTTACCCCTGTTAGAAATCATGTGAAGAAAGTCTGCTGTCTGTAGTGGCCTTATTTTATTTTTATTGGTTGACGTTTAGAGAAAGGTTTTACTGTGTGTTATATGACATCATCATGGAAAATAAAAGAAAAGTTGTTGCATTCAACTCCTAAATTGTAAGCCATGTTATATTGAGATATTTTGTATTTCTGCATGACATGGACATGTAAATTCAAATCCAAGCCGTAAAGTAAGAAGATACAGGCTCTCCCCCAAAATTGTGTGGTTTAGTTAATGCACTTTAACAAAGTCGTACAAAATGCATGTTTTTATAAAAAGATGAATGCAATGCTTATCCATAATTTCCCTACAATACCAGCATTACTTTCACCCAACATCCCTCCCAATTTTGCTTTGCTTCCTTTTCGAACATTGCATAAACAGTTGATGATTACGAGATGCTGAGACACCGGAGTAGGGGATCAGTCGATGGCTCGATGATGGGAGACGACAGGGGCACTTTCCCCCGGCGGATGCGTCAGAGACACAGGAGCCAGCCGGACCTCCGCAGGTTCATCGACGACGACGATGATGATGATTCGGACATATTCCCTATACCGCGGAGAATGGATAGAAGATTTGGTAAAAGATGAATCAGTATTTATCTATTCTTCCTTCTTCAGTTTTCTTTTACATGTACATGCATGTTCCAATAGAAATGTTGGATCTCTGACTAGTCTACATGTATTCGGTTATGTTATCATAACCACAGGTTTTCATTAGAATTTATAATGTAAATCTGTGTCTTTATGATCTGTGGCTATACGATTATGAGCATATAATTTCCTGCTTTGTTTGTTTCAGTGTTTGAAGCCAAAACCCTGCTCCTTTACATTTATCTTTTATTGACCTTGTTGAGACAACAGGTCAATGATGCCATTATAAAGAACATGATTTCGGCCTACACTGTTGGACATACAACATGTACTGTATTTCTACATCAGGGTTACATACATGTACATGTACTGTATTACTCCCATTGATACATAAAGACATGTACATTCTGGTATTAAAATTCTATTAATCAGAGCATATGATTAGCTTTGTTAGAGCATAGTACTAATAACCTTTTGGCAGTACATTGATCCACGTTTGCCTCTCTTGACCCAGGTGTAGATGGAGTTTTATAATTGAGCTAAGGAACAGCATAGGGCTTGAGTCTGTTTTTTACTAATGCTAGCAAACTTGCAGTTATCGGACACATTGCTTTCATGCTGAAGTCTCATTCACTGAGAGCTAATGTGTATCCCAAACAAATCTTTATCAAGGGTGCTTAGGCATCATTCATTCATGCAGTCTTTCAGAATGTATACACTCCTCTTCTGCCCAAATCTGAATACATGTACATGTCCCGAATGTACATAAATTAAAATACTCACTGATAGTCTTTGTTTTAAACAATATTTATTTCATGAACATCATTGAAAAAAAGTACTCCTTCAAGATACATGTAACTGCCATGTTTCTATTTCCAATTTAGTTTCACCAAGTATTAACCCAGTCACCCTTCTGCATTTAACAAACCCATGTACCATTATGTTCAAGTGGATTGTTTTTTAAAATCAGTTATTGGGGAAATGGAGCAAAGGGATATATATCCATGATAATGATATTCCTTTTTTGTTTCAAAAATTTGTGTAGTGTCAGAGCGAAATCTCCATGCCATTTATCTACCTGAGAGTGATATAGGTAAACTCATAAATTATGAGCATCTATTCCTGATTCATAAGCATCTACATGTATTCCTAAACCATATTCCTCTATTCCTACATCACACCCATCTTACCCTCAGTTATAGAACTACACAAAATATATTTCTTTCACATTGGCTACCTGTACTTCTCTAAAAAGCTTGGGTGTACATGTATTTTTCCACTGACACCATTTTAAATTCTACCTGTCATCAAACTTGCGTTCAAACCTGCGATCAAACCTGCAGTCATATTTGCATTCAAACTTGTCTTTGAACCTGCATTCAAATCTGCATTCAGACTGGCATTCAAGACTTGCATTCACAGAGGCATTTAAACTTATTATTGGAAGTGTCAACTTTTAAGACCTATTGCCATAGATTTCCTCAGAATACGGGAACTTTACTTTCATGGAATTATGTACATGTACAGGTTGTATATTGACCTTTGAGATTGTACTAAAAACACGCTGCTGCAAAATAAAATTATACATGTGTATGATACAAGCATAATGCGCATCACATTTGTGTATCGTATAACAAACAGAGCAGTGAGTACACTTTGGCCTTTGTTACATGCACATATTCTTTTAACACCCCTCATTTACCATTCATTTACCCATAAAATACATGTAGCTTTTATTTCATTCTATCTATGCCTGAAGTAGTTTTTATTTCATTCTACGTGTAGTTACACATAAACTAATTTTTATGCCTCCGCCCGAAGGTGGGTGCCGGAGGCATTATGTTTTCGGGTTGTCCGTCCGTCCGTGCGTCCGTCCGTCCCACTTCTCGTTACCGCGATATCTGAAGAATCATTTTAGGTAGGAACCTCAAACTTGGTACTAGTATGTATCCCCATACGAAGATGAACTGATTAGATTTTGGAGTAAGTAGGTCAAAGGTCAGAGGTCACAGAGGTCAATTTACATGAAATTACATAAAAATTCTTGTTTTTTAGCACCGTTACCACGATATCTCAAGAACTGTTTGAGATAAGAACTTCAAACTTGGTACTAATATGTTTCCCTATATGAAGATGAACTGATTAGGTTTTGGGGTAAGGAGGTCAAAGGTCAGAGGTCACAGAGGTCAATTTACATGAAATTACATAAAAATTCTTGGTTTTTAGCACCGTTACCACGATATCTCAAGAACTGTTTGAGGTAAGAACTTCAAACTTGGTACTAGTATGTTTCCCTATATGAAGATGAACTGATTAGATTTTGGGGTAAGTAGGTCAAAGGTCAGAGGTCACAGAGGTCAATTTACATGAAATTACATGGAATTAGTGGTTTTTAGCACCGTTACCGCGATATCTCGAACTATCTGAGGTGAGAACTTCAAACTTGGTACCAGTATGCATACCCATAGAAAGATGAACTGATTAGATTTTGGGGTAAGTAGGTCAAAGGTCAGAGGTCACAGAGGTCAATTTACATAAAATTACATGAAATTACTGGTTTTTAGCCTCGTTGAAAGTTGCAGTCACTCTCTCTCTCTCTCTCTCTCTCTCTCTCTATATGGGAATTTCAAACTGGCCTTAATCGGTAATGTCACTATGATGTAGCGGTAGACAACAGTCCCGTTTGCTCCACCACACAGAATGACTAAATTGTCAATTTTCAAAATTTATAACAATATATTTTGAGTCCTGCCCTGAGGGAAAAGGCGCTTAGGAGAAGACAGTCAATTAATGATCGGGAGAGTTGACTGGGAGTACGTCACAGTCGACTCACCAAATTGCCAGTTTGTGATCCCTATAGATTTAGTGATCTCATATTTCAAACATTCATAAATTTCTTATTCTTTGTCTAATTCATTCAAACTTTCACCATCCTGTTTCTCTTGTTATGCCTCCACCCACTATGCATCCGCCCACCGAAAGTGGTGCAGGAAGCATTTTGTTTTCAGGTTGTCTGTCCGTCCGTCCGTCCCGCTTTCTTTTTCTAGCGATAACTCAACAACCACATAAGTTATAAACTTCAAACTTGGTGCTAATATGTATCACCATAGAAAGACGATCTGATTAGATTTTGGGGTACGTAGGTCAAAGGTCAAGGTCACAGAGGCCAATTTCTGAAATTTCAGGTGTTGGCCTCATTCTAGCGATAACTCAAGAACCATTTGAGGTATGAACTTCAAACTTGGTACTAGTATGTATCACCATAGGAAGGCGATCTGATTAGAATTTTGGGTACGCAGGTCAAAGGTCAAGGTCACAGAGGCCAATTACTGAAATTTCAGGTGTTGGCTTCGTTCTCGCGATAACTCAAGAACCATTTGAGGTATGAACTTCAAATCTGGTGCTAGTATGTATTAGGAAGAGGATCTGATTAGATTTTGGGGTATGTAGGTCAAAGGTCACAGGTCAATGGTCACAGGTCAAGTTCTGAAATTGCAGATGTTAGCCTTGTTATCGCGATATCTGAAGAACCATTTGAGGTATGAATTGGTACTAGTTTGTATCACCATAGAAAGAAGATCTGATTAGATTTTGGGATACGTAGATCAAAGGTCAATTCTGAAATTGCAGGTTTTAGCCTTAACGTGATATCTCAAGAACCATTTGATCCATTAACTTCAAACTTAGAACTAGTATGCATCACCATAATGAGACCAACTGTTTTTTGTTCAGGTAGGTCAAAGGTGACAGTTCATAGAGGTCATTATACAGGTGTATGTGAAATTAATGTTTTTTTACCTTTGTTATCACCATATCTCAACTATTTCGTATAAAGTGATCAGACTTTTGGGTTATAAGGTGTAAGGTCAAATGTCAAAGAGGTCAATTAACATGTAATTAGAGGCTTGTTATTCTGGTTCAATAAAATATTTTAACAAATCAACATGAACGTGCAATTTATTTCTGATCTGGCAAGGGCGGAGGCATAAATTTTGACTGCGTGCAGTCGAGAATTCATCTAGTTTCATTTGGGTGCAATTTCCCACAAGCTAAAGATACTTTACTTGCACATGTACTCATGTATGTATTTACTCCTACATGTAGACACGCAAACCTTTATCACAAAATTCTTTCTCAAGTGGAATACAATGTAATTCATTTCATGCCTGGGATATCTACACGTATGCTAATTTCATTTTTTCTACTTGTATGCTTGGATTTAATTTCTTTTTAGACTAGACTCTACTGTACATGGGAGATCTTTTCTCACATGAAAATTCTTTATGGCATGTTCTTGAGAATGCTTTTCACATGTAGTTTCCACATAGCTATATTTTCATTTCAAGTCAGACAGCATGCATATATGTACAAACTGTACAAGTCATATAGGTATTTTCACCTTGATCTTCTTTCTTTGAATTTCTGATTTTTGTAATATTTATTAAACATATCTGAAAGAGAACCAATTGTCGAATATGTTTTGGCTCTGTATTTTGGGGGTTTCATGCTGGTATGCTTCATGTATATTCAGAATATCAGCTTGCAATGTGACTTCTCTAATTAAGATAATGTGTACCACATAATGTCAAAAGTAACTTGTGGGCTGGTTTTTATAGTATTTGACACTCTCAGAAATAAACTCCGTTTGTTAACTCCAAGTTACAATAACTCCCTGTTCATTTCTGTTGAGGCATCAATTATTTTTCTCTATATGGCTATATTAACTCTTTCAATAATGAATCTGTTTCCTTGAGAAGTATTATGTTCTTTGGGGAACATTATTTGTTCCGTTTACTTGTATAATAATAATATAATATGTGACCCTCCACCACAAAACGACCAATAAGTCGGAAATTTGGGTTTTCGATATTTCAACACAGTTTGAAAGCTTAGATTCTAAGCTTTAAAATGATATATACATGTAATTCGTCTTGTATGGACTAAGCAAACCCTTGTAAATTACAATGAGAATGTCAACGTGTCAGACAGGCTAATGACCAAAACACTAGAGAAAACAGGCTCTAAAGAAGAGTGACCATTTAAGAGCACCTAATCTGTGTCCTATTGTTTGTTGCACAAAAGGTTGAGTCAAAACTCCCTAGCATACACCATGAAGTACTACATGTAATTGGATTGGGTTGAGACTTTCCGTACCTCCAGAATAGATATATTTGTATGTTTCTTTAGATTTTGAATATCAGACAGTGCATAGTTTTTAAGCTATACCAGAAAAGCGATGTGAAGTACAATCCCAGCAAGTTGACACACAGAGTTTGAATGTCCAGGAAAACATGGTCATTTTGAATGAGAGTAAAAACATATTTCGACAATGTATTTTAACCTGAAATTTTGTCTGATGCTAGAATAATAAATGAACTTTCAGAAAATACAAAAAAGTTAAAATCAAAATTTCCACCCCAAACCACCTTTTTCATCTGTTTACTCTAAAACTCCCATTGCGACTTATTGGTCGTTTTGTGGTGGAGGGTCACATATAGGCTGAGATGTTGCAATGCCCTCTAATCAAATAAGTGAAAACTCTTCTGTTAATGGAGTCATAAAGATTTTTAACTACTATATGCATGTGTGATTTTTTTTTTTTACTGTATTCACATATATTTTTCATTTTCTTAGGAGTCCTATCTATTTCATCTTGTCATAAATCACTGACTCTGTGTTTCTGTGACATAGTTTTCTTCTTGGAATGTGTTTTTGCTATTTTAAGTTATGTTTTTCTGCATTTAATGACTACATGATTGGATGGTGTATAGACCTCAGTGATGCCACTTTTCAGGCAAAAGCCTGAATTCAGGCCCAAGCAACTTATTTTCACTCCATAGAAAACACTTTTGTTTGTACAAAATGGCTCATTCTAGATGATTTTCAGGCTTTCAATTATCAATTCTAAGTGGCATCCCTGAGGCTTGTATATTGTATTCCTCATATTAAAGTGGCATTAAACTAGTAGAACTTGAAGAGCACCATCTTACAGTTAATCCTAAATTAAGATTAAAATTTGAAAATTAATTGCATTTTATTTTGAATTTTGACAAACAGCTTGTTTGGACAATAGGCAAATTTTATATTTCAAACTATTATTTTTGAGTTGGCATTGTGGAAAATTGTGTTTGGGTACATTCTGAGCTTTTACAAACTAGATTGGGGCATGATGGGAAAATGAGAGGCACAGACACAAAGATGGCGATATTTAGGAGCTTCAGTTTACTGTCACTTTAACAAAATGCTGCACATGGTATTTGATTTCTCAATGTACTGTAATGCAAACATAATGATGTAGACCTGTGGTACTCAAATTATTTTTGTATAAAGTTCTGTGATGTATAAATATGCATATATTTCCTTTTTTAAATACAGCATTCTTGCATAAAACATTCACTGAACTTTTGAATTGCTTAAACTGTATGCACAACTTTGTTTTGGAACATTTAAAGTGATTTGGTAACTAGATTCTTGATAAAGTCTGGCCTTGCATGCTATCAGTGTATGTAATATAGTGTAAAAAATGAAGCCCAGGAAAACAAGCATTGCAAAATCATCATGTGCTTCACAAAAGTAAACATAATTATATGCAAGTGACCAGAAATGCCAGACTCATTTTCTCCCATAGACTCGGTGTTAGACTAAAGCGTATGACCATAAATGGGAGTATTCAGTCAGAAATATTAATAATATAGCATTATATATTTGAAAACCTTTCTATGCCTGGCTATTCATTTACCCTTCTGAACATCATTATACATGTACAAGACATCAAGCCTCCACAAAGTTACCGAATCCCTTTAATGTACGTGTAGTAACCTCGTAAAGGTTTAGATGAAAATGTAATTTTCATTTTTAAGAATTTCAATTCACAGTATAGTCAATCAATTTTTGACTGTTGATTTACTTTGACTATGTAAGGCCACCTGTTTAAATTCTTTTTAGACTCAATACACTGAAATACGTGTACATGTAAGAATGTTGCAAAAGTTAAGCACTTGTTTTAGTTAATTTACAATTTTATTCTGAGAAAATATTGAATGCATACCCTGCTTTTCTAACATCCCCAACGCTATAACCACCAGCATGAAAATTTGCTCACCTATCCCTGCATTTTCCCTTCCTCCATATCTCCATATCTAACCTCGCCACCCAGATTATGACGAGGATGATGATTTGGTGCCCGATGATCGCATGTTTTACCCCCGGCAGCACCGCCCCCAGGGGGAACGCTTCAACACCTTTCACTCCCTCCCTACCGGCCGCCGACGCTCCCAACTCTCTCAGGAGACTTTTTTATCTAATACGGGGGGCTTTGAGCACAGGGAAATGGGTTCTTTCGTGAGGAACCCATTGGCAGGTTAGTGTTTTTTTAATTTTCTTATGCGAGGGGCTGTGAGTACAGATACAGTGTTGCTGATATAGGAGAAAGTATTTGACTTACTGTACATGTACATGTGAGTGATGTGAATGTCTTATACACTGTACATTGTTGTTTTTTAATTTAAGGCAATGGTTTCATATGTTAGGAAGCCATTGGTTTGGTTAATGGTATTTAATTTTGTATATTGAGGGTTGTAGATAGTGGGAAATATGTTGATAATTAGAGGAACCATAAGCAGTTATAAATATGCAACAGGTTTTTAGAATAAGGAAATGCATTCATTCATGGGAAACCATGTATTGACAGGTAAGTGGTATACATGCATGTTACCCAGCACCACAAAACCACCAAGAAGTCGCTAGGGTATGATTTTTTTTTAGGTCAAGTGTGATTCTAATAGAGTATATTCTTAGCTTTAAAGTGGTATATGACTCATCAAAATTGGGTGTTCCTATAACCCTTTGAAAGGCGAGTATCCAGTCCCAAAGAATCTTACTCTTTTGTACAATGTGTTTAAAGGTTAGAGTTTATTCATAAAGCACTCCAGTGCATGAGGTATTTTGCAAAGGTGACAAAAAGAGGATTACCACTCAATAGAAATTCTGTGAACAGATTATCAGATTGTCCATAAAAACTTAATTGGCACACTAATTATGGTACATCCTGCTCTTTATTAAGTCTCAGTATCAATCAGTGCAACAGCCTACTCTGTTATAAAGTTATGGGAGATCAAAATGAGACAAGTAGTACATGTAGTAGGAAGCTAGGGTCATAATTTGATCATGCTGACCAGATACCCTTTTATTGAGCTCTAACTGAAATCACACTGCGACTTTTTTGGTAGTTTTACGGTGTTACTGTCACATGGAGGGTTTTGAATATAGAGGGTAGATAAATCAAGAGGACCATTAGCTGTTCAGTGATTTAAAACAGGTTTTGAGTATAAGGAAACATGCTTATCAGTTATAGTAGGAACCTGTTGGTCATACACATTTTTAAAATAATATTTTAAAGATCTTATAATGTACAATGGACAATATATCAACTATGGACATTTTTTACAGTCACTGTCTTGAACATACAGCCCTGGAAAAAAAAATTATTAGACCAAGCTTCTGCAATATTATACCTTGCTTTTATGTAATTTTATTTCTTTCTTACCACAAAAATAACACTATCAGTAACCATGCTTGGTCTAATAATTTTTTCCATGACTGTACATGCATGCTTAAACTTTAATAAGGTCATGGATACACATTATGCAATTATAAAATATTAAAGTGAGATCCTAATTTAAATTAGTTTACTTGAATATCTTTTGATAAGATTTCTTGCAATTTCAAATTTCAGAGCAAAAAGACTTTTAAAGTTGTATTCTGATACTGATGAGTAGTATTCACAATATTTAAAAATTGGAGAATATCTTATTCCCAATCCTTTTATTTTATTTTGTTGTTGAAAAATCTTTGCATTTAACTTTTTCATTAACTTGGTTGTTTCTTTCATTTGTTTCTATTTTAAAAACTGATTTACAGTATTTATTGCATGACATGTAACCGCATGATGCTTCGTATTGCCTTACATCTACCACAATCCAAGATTGATATTTTTTCTGTTGCTATTTTAGATGAATTTGTATGTCCGTACAATCATGTAATCATTCCTTTTCAAATATATAAATTGTACTGTGCATGAATGGCACATACATTTACATCATCTCATGTTATAGAGGAACATGTATTTGTTCTTCATCATTGGCACAAGTAGTTTCAAGTATCAATCTTTATAATTGCACACCGTTGGCAGTGAATATGAGTTCCTCAAGCTTCAATTCTAGTCTCCATCATATATTTAGCACTGGTCAATCATATTCCCTTTGACATGTCATGTGCACTGTTTAGTGGCAGTTCTTCTTTGAAGCACTTTGAACACATATTCATGAATTTTTCATAGCTTAAAACATGTATTGTCCTCACTCATTGTGATATTTTGCCTTTTTGTTATAAAACTACTTTGAGATATACATGCACTAGACTAAGTATTGTTTTAATTA
The DNA here is from genome assembly GCA_025617745.1 of Heliocidaris erythrogramma. Lineage (NCBI taxonomy): Eukaryota > Metazoa > Echinodermata > Echinoidea > Camarodonta > Echinometridae > Heliocidaris > Heliocidaris erythrogramma. Next base: position 26,047,228 of record CM046857.1, on the reverse strand, counting down.
CAATTTTTACATCGACTAAAAAATGTAATGTACCAGCATGCAGAGTTCACAAAATTGTAAATGTGGGCTTTAGCTACTCGGGTTCTGATTGCGACTACTTTTCCTCACCTACATTTAGAGAAGCTTTGGAGGAGAAGCGCAGGCAGAGGAAGGCTTCAGCTGCCCAAAGCCCCCTATCCAAGGCTTCCCTGCCTGAATTGCGCTAGAGTCTGTCACTCTATTTAGTCTTTTTAAATCATGCCGTAACTAACTAAATTCCCATTAATCCTCGAACCAGAGGAAACGGCCATCATCATCATCATTTACTTTTCCTCACCTACATTTAACTCTTTATCAATTATGTAGTTGTTGCTGACCTCGTGTCAGACGATGAGGGCGCGGCCGCGTCCCTTCGCAGCAGCCAGTCCCGATCAAAATCCGTGCCAAGGTCCTCCAGGTCAACCCAAGAAAACGGCCGCGCTCCGGCCAACGAGAGCGTCAACAACAACAATAACTCACGACGAAACGGAAGCTTCTCCCCTCCGAGGTCCCCGCCCGCAGACCTCGCCCACTCTACTCCACTGATGGGCAGGAGGGGGTCCGATGAGATAGGGAGCCTGGACGCCTACCAGGACGGGAGGCAGCGCTCCAACTCCAGAAATCGGCAGCATCATAGCCATGATGATAACTGGTCCTTTCCAGATATGCAGGTGAGTTTGAAGAATTTTTCATCGTCACACTTCTGGGGGTGTAGGAGGAAGAGAAAGTTGAAAATGCTGGGGCCACTGGTAGAGGGGACAAGAAAGAAATGCAGGAGACAAATAGAAGTAATGGGTTAGGCGTAAGATCTTCAAGGGGTAAACAAGTTTTACATGTAGATTAAAAACAAGTGTCTCATGATTTTTTTGTAAGAGTTTAGGGCTGTTGAAAGATGCAGTTTGCCATTCTGATGTTATGTAGGCTATGGAATAGGGTGAACCTTCCCACACGCAGTTACATGTACATGTATCTTTCATGAATTAGACGATTTTGGAGTCTTACTCTCGAAACCTTGGCGTGCCATCCACTTTGCCCAATGGTATCAAAATCAGATTTTGTCACATCAAATTTTTACATTTATCTTTGATACAATTTTGTGGATTTTTCAATTTTTTCATTGGTTTTCTTAATACAATAAAAGTATTCTGTAGGGTCCACCATCAAAATGCTTGTACCTAAGTATGTAATGTTTTAGACAGAAAGGTCACCTCGTCTGTGTCATACCCTACAGTGTACGTGTATTCTGGCATAACATTAGGGTGGGATTTCCTGCAATCACTCACAAGAGTAGGGAATTAGAAGTATCGGCATAATGATTGTTTACCTTTCTTTCCAATCTTCTAGACTTCACCAAACTCCAGCACAGGTGAACGCAACCACTCCAACCGGAGTTCGGTAAGCCACGCCTCCAGCCCATCCCTCTCAGAAAAGAGCATCCAGGAGCGCATGGACGAGCTGATCCGCAGCACACAGCAGAGTCGGCCACACTCCATCCCGCCTCCTGTCATACACCTCCCCCCTCCTGTCATACACCTCCCCCAGGAGGAACACAATGGATCACTGGAGTCGACCATGATTAATGGAGATGATGACACCGGCGAAGAAGGTTTGTGGATAGAAGGATAGAATGATACATGTAGATGGAAAGATAAAGAGAAAGGTGGAATGATGCAATACAGTTCATATTTTCAAGCGCAGTCTTTAAAATAATTGAACACCCGATATATGCATGGTGTTTGTGGGTTTACAATTCTATCATTCAATTGTATTCACTCCCATGATTTACAACCTTTGTCTTTGTTGTTTATTTGTCCATTTATTCTTATTTTTCACCTACTGTACATGCACTAAGGCTTTATTTAACAATTGTCTGCAATTCTTGTACATCCATACCGAAATTGACCTGCATCATTTACACGTTCATGTTTTACTAACAGGTTTGCCATGATTAACCTGAAGCTACAATAATACTCTGCATGATCAAGCTTATACATGTACATGTAGCAATCAATATCATGTACAGTGTACAGATTTATAATGCTCTATTTCAAATGTTGTCACCTTGGGTTTAAATGTTACAATTTGTGATAGTTTTTAAATGATTTGATGGCTTGAAGTTTCATTGGTCCAAAGCGGACAATATTAAACACAGTGTTCAAAGGAAGGAAGGACATCTAACATTTACATACATTTATATGTACATACATGTATGCATTCAAAATGAAACAAATGAATGAAACATTTGTTCATATTATCAAGCTCTATCCATTTAACCTGTCCAAGATGAAGCCAAAGAGAAGTCAGGATCATGAGCATCGAAAATTGCATGGAATTAAAAATCAAACCTACATGTACCCTGCTTGTTCATTGATAATCTTTTCAAGCTGTTGCAAAGGAGAACATCCTGTTATGGACATTTTTGTCAACTGAAATCTCCATACAAACATACAGTACTTGTACATAATTATGTACAAGTACACTGTATGTACAGTGGATCCTCCTAATAACAAACTCCTCCGGACCAAGGAAATTACCTCTTTGCATCGAGACCTGGTTATATCAGGGCTAGAAAACAATAGAATACAAAGAAGGAGGACCGGTAAAATTACCTTGTTATAACGAGAGTTTGTTATTTAAGTGTTCTTTAATACGAGGTTCCACTGTACCGTCCTACAACCATGTACATGTATGGTGCTTTACTGATATAATTTTGATAACTTTGATTTCTGATTTCTCTTAATATGCAGATGGGTCATCATCCCAGCAGAGCATGGAAGCAAGGTCCCCTACCTCCATGATACCCCCGCCCCCTCCCATAGCACCGCCCCCTCCCCCAGTCCCTCCTCCTCCCCCTCCCGTCCCAGGGGAGATGAATAACAACTGGACGAGGGAAGGGAAGATGTCTGTCAAGAGACTCAACTGGGAGAAGCTGCAGGATACAGAGAATACAGTATGGAGTGGGGTGAGCAGATTGATCTTTGAAAAATTTTCTCATGTCAAGTCATTTCAAACTGGCGATATACATGGATGCCACTTTTCAGACAAAAGTAGGGATTCCTACTTTTTCAACATATTTTTAGCCATAGAAAACCACTTTTTATGTACACAAGGGCCCATTCTAGATGATTTTTCCTACTTTTTTATCAATTCTAAGTGGCATCCCTGTACTTAATGCAAGTGAAAATTCATTCAATAGTTTATATTTTATGTGTACCTTTACAAAGCATTGACAGACTTACAGACACAGCGTACATGAACCAGGGGTCTTTTCAGCAGAAATGTACCTTTTTTAGACAAAAATATCTGACCAAGAAAAAAGTAAATGGTCATAGAGATTTCCAACAAATTCTGCAACCAAGACTGAGTTTATTTTTTTTATTCAAAGGTACTGTTTTCATTTATATCAAGAAATGAGATTTGTGAATTGTGCACAAACTGTATACATGCATGTACATGTACATGTACATTGTAGATTGTAGATGTATTCATGTTAAAAACTATTTGAAAAAGTAGGCTACATGTATATCACAAAGATAGTGGGAAGAAATATGATTGCTTTGCATCTGTTGCATATCTTTCTTTCTGAATGCATTTCATTGCATGTACATGTACATACCCTGTAGTGGAAAATTTACAAAATTTGCAATGAATTTATTTTTGCTAGAGAAAGACATTTCTTTCTTATCTACTTCCTTTCGCTTCACTTACCTATCCAATAACAAGTGCCATTATTCTTTGCCAGAAGAATTCCCTCGGCTATTAAAAAATTGACCTTTTGACCCTGGCAGCCCTGCTAGCCACCTGGGAAACCCCGCACACTCGCGCTATAAGAATCCCCACATGTTATAAAACGTCCTCTTTCTTTGCCGACGTGCCTTCACGTTCATTACAGTGATTCCCTCGCGAGTTTTTTCTGGAATTTATTGGACTGTTACAAGGATTATTTACACTACCTTTGCAAGAAATCCTTCGTAATTTCAGCTAAGTAGACCTTTCTTGTTTCTAGTTTTCTTCTTAGTCGTAATTATGACGAAAGAAAACCTAACTTTAGCCGAGGCGCTCGATCAAGCCTCCTCTTCTTCCCGTTCGGCGCCGCGGTCGAACAGCAGCAGTGGAGGGAGAAAGCGGCCGTCCCAGCCCGGCGCTAACCCTCCGAAGGTTCCCCCTCCGAAAAAGACTAAAACGGGGGCTAAACCCAAAAACAAAAGCGAGGTCGATGGTAAACTGTCTACCACCTCCAAACATAAGTCCGATAGCCTGCTCGAGGTTGATGGTTCTAAAAAATTAACCACCTCCATAGCTAAGGCTAGTGTTCAGCAGTCCGAGGTCGTGGGTGATAACAACACCCCCTCCGGCTCTGAGGCTCAGTCCCGAGTTACGGGACGTCAATCGTTAGAACCCGAGCTCCCATCGGGAGCTCCGCAACGTGTAGTACCGGGCGTGGGTCCCGCTCTCGGGGCCCCGAGCTCGTCTCTTCCTGATTCCGCGGAGGCCTGCAACTTCTTTTTTCAGGCCATGTCAGCTTTCGCTCAACAATTCTCCGGAACCCTCCCTGCTCGGGCAGGGGATACGACAGGTTCGGGGAACTCTTCTCATGTTTTTTCAGCTACGCAGACCCTACCCGCAATCGCGGGTGATTCGACAGGTCCCCGTAGCTCTTCAGCACCGCATACCGTCTCGCGCCCCCCGCCAGACTCGCCGGAACGGGAGGACCTCCCCGCTCGGCAGGGGACGGTTCCCGCTGGTGGTAGGGAAGACTCCCTCCCCGCCAGGAAATCTCGGGATTGCTCTCGTCGTACCGATAAGCCCCGCTACCGTGAATCGGCTGATCTTGGGGGTCGGTCACATCCTGCTCCCGCTTCTATTCATTTAACCGAAGTGTCTGATGAGGAGCTTGGTTATCATCAGCCCCAATTGGCGTCACGTGCGAATAAATGGGGCGATGAGGGGGAAAGCTTTTCCCTGTATTCTGTGTCCGCTAGATCGGAGAATTTTGGGAGTGTTAGAAGTTCTCAGTCACAAGAATCCACCCCAACCGAATACGAGCAGCGGACTCCCAACAAAGAGATTTTATCAGCGGCCGACTTGGTAATAAAATACTGCCCTCAACTAAAGTCTCAGTCGACCTCTCGTGGTGAGGATAACGAAACACAGCCTATATTTTGCATAGACTCAGAGTTGAAGTCTCCTGCTCAGAAGGGAAGTGCGGTGAAACTGGATGCCCCCTTCTCATCATGTTATAATAACTTAGCTGGCCGTTCTTACCATCTCCGTCCGTACCGCAAGGAGGTGCAAGCGGGCTATAGATTCGACAGCGGAGATTAAAAAATTTTTAGCACTCCGCGTATACCCGAGTCTGCTTTTCGCGTGGTAGACGCCCGCTCTCGGAAGAGCAAATTCAATCCAATGAGGAATCGCTCGTTCAAAAAGTCAGAAGATCGTCTGACATTCATTGATAGGGCAGCTCGCTCTTCTATGCGTCTGGCTGCGTACCAGAGTTATTTGATTACGGCTCTGCGCGAATCAGACCGCCTAGCTATTTCGGCAGAAGACCGAAAGAAGATCTCAGATTTGCTGCTTCGCACTTCTGATATGCAGTTTGAACAGGCTTCTCGTACGGCCCTACTTTGCACTAACCATCGCCGAGATAGAGTGTTAGAACATCTTAAGCTTGAGAAAGAAGCGGATAAGGCTCTAAGAGAGCTTCCCCTTTCTGGACCGGATATTTTCTCGGGCAGACTCCAGGCCGTCCTGGACGAAAACATTTCGGCCTCGAGCACAGCCGCCAAAACGGTGTATAAACTCACCAAAGATGACCGTCATTCCCGCCAGTCGCCTCGGGACAAACAATTTCAGTCGGGTCCCTTTCGAGATGATAGAAAGTCTAGGGACTTCTCGAGACCTCCCCCACCCGATCAAGTGTTCGGTCGCTCTTACGAGGCCCCCAGAGGGGGAAAAAGGGGATTTGCCAGAAGGCAGACCGATAAATCCCGGGGCCAAAACTTGGGCCCCACCAACAAGAACCAGGTCCCGCGGGACTACCCCTATCATTCCTGACTATCAATACCCCAAAACAGGGCATCCCCCAGTCGGGGGCAGACTGCAAAAATTTGCCCACCAATGAACACAAGTCACATCAGACAAAATGATTCTATCAATAATTCAGAAAGGCTATGTTCCCCTCGTAAGGTTAAAATTTCTACCAAAATTGCACAACAGAACAAAATTACCTCTTCATCCTCAAAAGAGAAAGGCCTTGCTAGAGGAAATAAATGCACTACTTTGCAAGAAGGCCATAGTACGAGTTCCCGAAGGGAGAAATGTGATTCTCTCGCCAGTGTTCCTAACCCCCAAAAGGACTGGAGGTTTCCGCATGGTTCTAAATCTCAAAAGACTAAACCAGTACATAGCAAACTCTACCTTCAAAATGGAAAACCTAGCCACCATTCTTCCCCTCCTCAAACCAAACGAATGGGCTGCTACATTGGACTTAAAGGACGCTTACTTGCACGTCCCTATTGCTCACTCGGCTCAACACCTGTTCGGGTTTGCCGTAGGAAACGAAGTGTATTAATACCGGGCTCTACCATTCGGACTAAACTCGGCCCCACGCATTTTCACGCGTATCGTGCAGGTCATCGCCTCACACTTACGAGAAAGAGGCATCAAAATATTTGTTTATCTGGACGACTGGCTATTAGTGGCGGACTCCGAACACAACCTACGTCGTCACATAGACATGACAATAGAACTGGTCACAAGGTTGGGGTTTATAATAAATTTCGAGAAGTCTCATCTAACCCCTTCCCAACATCCAGAATTTCTAGGCGCAAAGCTGGATCTCCGGTACCAGCTTGCTCGTCCCCTCGCCCACAGGGTGGACAGGATAAAGCAGGTAGGACTGTCCATTCTCGACAGACCAAGGTCGACAGCCCTTATTTGGCTTCAGTTCCTAGGGTATCTAGCGAGTCTTTTAGACACAGTTCCCAATTGCCAACGGAAGATGAGAATGATACAATTGGGGCTCCTCAGTCAATATCGTCCCCACAGGGATCCTGTACACAAACTCATCTTTCTGACAGATTCGATGGCGGAAGCTCTCCGAGTTTGGCTCAATCCCCATCATTTTCAGGTAGGAAATCAGTTTGTCAATCCAACTCCTTCTCTGGTTATTTACACAGACGCATCGAACCAGGGTTGGGGTGCAGTGTTGGGTACAGAGATGATTCAAGGTTGTTGGAAGGGAGAGGAAAAGTCCTTCCACATCAATATTCTGGAAATGCTGGCAGTTCGTTATGCCCTGCTCGGGTTCAAGGACAAGATTCAGGGTCAGGTGGTGTTGATAAGATCGGACAATCTTACGGTGGTCTCTTATCTAAACAGGCAAGGGGGAACAAGGTCAAGAAGTTTGTGCATTTTGACCTTAGAGATCCTGGAGTGGTGCGATTCCATCCAAACCAGATTAATTGCGTCTCACATCCCCGGGAAGGACAACTACATTGCGGATTTCCTCTCCAGGGGGAGTTGCCTACCATCGGAATGGCAACTGGACCCAGTGGTCGCGAACCTCATATTCAGCAGGTACGGTCCCCCACAGGTCGACTTGTTTGCGTCGGCCCTGAATACACAACTACCGGTTTATTGCACGAACCACAAAGATCCGGCAGCCCTGGCCATGGATGCTCTTTCGATATCATGGAGAAACATCCTGGGCTATGCTTTCCCCCCCCTTTGTAATGATTCCCAAGGTGCTTCAGAAAGTGATGAGGGACGAAGCGAACCTCTTGCTGGTGGCCCCTTGGTGGCCCAAACGCCCTTGGTTCCCGACTCTGACGAGTCTCCTGATTCATCCCCCGGTAGTTCTCCCGGACGAAGCAGATCTTCTGCGGCAACCGGGGACGACGATCTATCATCCAAATCTTCCCAGCCTAAAATTGACGTTATGGATCATTTCAGGTCAATGGCGACTCAGGCAGGCCTTTCTAGCAGAGCTGCCGATCTCTCAGCGAAATTCCTCAGACAATCAACGAGGAATACTTATGACTCTAGACTACAATACTACGTCAGATGGTGCAACGACCACCAAGTTGATCCGACCTCTGCTCCTCTAGGGGAGATAGCAGACTTTTTGATTCATCTGTTTGATAAGAACCTAGCCATATCTACGATTCGAGGCTACAGGTCCGCTATTTCAGCCATCCATGAAGGTAAATTTCAGGATGGAGAAACGCTGAGCTCTTCCAAGTACCTCTCTAGGCTCGTAAAATCTTTGTTCCTTTCTAAACCCCCTCAGGCTAGGTTGAGCCCGTCTTGGGGTTTGTCACGGGTGTTGCGTGCTTTAGCTAAAGCTCCCTTTGGACCGATGGACGCTAGTTCTCTGATGAACCTAACAGTGAAGACTGTATTTCTGTTGGCAGTAGCTTCTGGAAGGAGGCGTAGTTTCCTCCATGCATTGACAGTAAGTCCTGGCCATATCCGTTGGGAAAAACATGGTGTTAGACTTATCCCTCACGCTAAGTTTGTGGCTAAAAATCAAACTATGACTTCGTCCCCTGGTGAAGTGTTCATTCCTTCGCTCAAGTCTTTCTCATCGATTGAGCAAGACAAGTTGTGGTGCCCTGTAAGGGCGTTGAAGTGGTATATTCATAGAACCCAGGCAATTCGTAGATCGGAGCAACTCTTTGTCAGCATTCCTGCTCCTCATGGAGCTGTTTCACCAGACACCATTTCTCGCTGGATTGTTCAAGCGATTAGGTCTGGGGGAGATTCCACCCTTCTCTCTCAGGTTCGTGCCCATGATACGAGAGGGGTGGCTTCCTCTTGGGCCCTGTTCCAGGGGGTTCCCCTCGAGGATATTTTGAAAGCGGCCTATTGGCATAACCCCAATACTTTCACTTCCTTTTACCTATCTGATGTTATGTCTAAGGAAGCTGCTTTTGCATCAGCTGTCCTTTCCTGCCCTAATAGAAAGTGACTGGTGCTTTGACTTCTCCGCTGCCCTGGTAGCCCCCTTTTTTCGTACGTTTTGTTGGTTCGGTAGAGACCTTCTTGTGGTTCATGGGTCTGTCTTCCGTCCTGAAGTTGAGTACGTATGTTGTGCCGCAGTCCCTCCGCCATATTGTCTGTTGGAATCTGGCACTTGTTATTGGATAGGTAAGTGAAGCGAAAGGAAGTAGATATGTATGTTCAGTAGTGAACATTTTATCTACGAGTGAGCTTCACTTACCTATGGGACCCCTCCCTCCTTCCCCACTCTGCGGCATTTTATCTGCTATGCCGGCTCCGAAAGAGGATGTTTTATAACATGTGGGGATTCTTATAGCGCGAGTGTGCGGGGTTTCCCAGGTGGCTAGCAGGGCTGCCAGGGTCAAAAGGTCAATTTTTTAATAGCCGAGGGAATTCTTCTGGCAAAGAATAATGGCACTTGTTATTGGATAGGTAAGTGAAGCTCACTCGTAGATAAAATGTTCACTACTGAACATACATGTTTTGTGGTTTTCTTGATATCCTTAACACTTTTAGTAATACTCTTGTCAACGCCCATAAAAGAGAACACGTTTTTATTAAAAAACTCTCATTTTGAAAAACATGAAATGGTCAATTGAGTCTTTCACTGCCTTAGTTCTCTCCTGCTTTCCTCTCTCTCTCCTGCTTTCCTCCCTCTCTCTCCTGCTTTCCTCCCTCTCTCTCCTGCTTTCCTCCCTCTCTCTCCTGCTTTCCTCCCTCTCTTTCCTGCTTTCCTCCCTCTCTCCTGCTTTCCTCTCTCTCTCTCCTGCTTTCCTCTCTCTCTCTCTCCCTCTCTCATGCTTTTCTCTCCCAACTGCTGTGTGTTTCTATTTGACTACATTTTGCATGTCTTTTGTTCCTGACAGCTTGGTGATGAGGTTGGCTACTTTGATGATGTCATCAAGCATCTAGAGCTGGAGGAGAAGTTCAGCACAGTCAGCAAAGGCAAAGGTCAGAGTTCACCCATTCCTCATTCTAGATGTAACCACGATTTTTCCTTTAAAGAATTAAAATACGAGATCCTGGTTATACGACACATGCTGTGGCGACAATGGCTCACTGGTCGATTTCTGATTCTTATCATATTCTCAATTTAAACGATGGACCCAACACTTTGCACTTAACCTTAAGTCTAAACCTAGTCTAACCTAGCCTAAACCTAGCCTAATCCCAATTACCCTAACTTTAACTAACCCTGTACCTTTGATGAAATTACATTCGGAACAAATGTTGGTGGACCATGTGTCTTGGTTAGCAATTCAAATATACATGTACTTAAAACAATATACACTGTAGGCCTACACAGTTTGATCCGTAGTAAGTTCTGATTTACCTAAGCAAACTCCTTGATCATTTAAAAGGTTCCCGGTGCTACATTGTTTTCTTCTCCCGAAGTGTCTGAGGTACTATGCAGTTTTCTCAAAAGTCATCATGAGTTCTAATTTATTTACATCCTGGTACCTGAACATGTACACATAGTAAAACAAATAACGAAGTTACCATCTATTGTCTTATCGGTATTCTCCATACAGATTTTCATATGGTGTGATAGAAATGCATGTATCATTCTTCCTGTGTTGTGTTGTTATGTAATCAAATTATACATTTATTTCACAACTCGATTTCTTCACAGACGGAAAACCAGGAAGAGTTGGAAAGCTAGGTCAGATTAAATTAAGATTTGTTCTTGTCAGAGATGGTGACATCTTTAAGTTTTGTGTTGGCAGAATCGCTTTTCTGCTTTTACATGTCTGTGTAGTTTGTTTGCAAAGGCCACATCATGAATCCGTGGATTTCATGCCATGGATTTTTTTCACTTCACTCTGTACTCTTTGCTTGTGTTCGTTTTCTGAAAATGTATTTGCCGTTTTATTTACATCACAATTATTTTTCTTTATTGAGTTGCAAAGTTTGTTTTTGTTTTTTTTATTTAAAAAAGTTTTAGAAATACATAACATTACTGTTCATACTCAGTTTAAGGTTCCACACACAATTTTCCAATTGAAACAAAACAATTTAAAAACAAACATACACGTGCATGTAGTTTGGGCAGTGAATTATATGATAAACTGCAGGTTTCTGGGATGTCAATTTAAATTTAAATTGCTCAATGTTATTTGTTTCTTTTTCAATTTTTTCTTTCATTTGATTGATTTGTGAAAGTGTGTGTTTGCCCTTGGTTAGAAAGGTCAATGTAAAACTTGTTATGATTTTTAATGAGCATTGCTTTCCACTTATTTTATTTTGCTACAATTAGACCTCCTGTTTTTAGGTTGTGATGAATATGCATCAAGAGCAAAAATAGTTTTGTACCATAGCTTAAGATTCAATTACATATACATATCAAGGTATATTGTCTTGGAAGCATTTTCCCCTTCTTTTATTTTGATCAGACACTTTGAATATCACTTGAAACATGGAGCAAATCTGTACCTTGAATGAGAAGAGTCTAAATACAGTTAACCTGGCATAACTCGAAGTCGCATATTAAGTTGAATTTTGCCTAACTCGAATCATTTTTTTTGAACAAATTATGCAAAGCCTGTGTTATTTGTATTTTTAAAGTCAAATTTTGCATAATTTGAACTATTCTTTGTTGTCCCAAAAGTTTACTTAATATGCAAATTCAACTGTATAAGGAATTCAAACTATTCACCAAGCAATGATATGAAGGACAACTTCTCAAGATATAAATTACTACATTTCTTTTGTCTTTAAGAGCATGATTAATACTATTCTATACGTCAAGGATCGATTTGTGTTCTGAATTAATAAATAAATAATATCACAAAAACTATGAGTATTTTTCGCCGATGTGTTTTGTACGATTTCATGTTATATGTGCCCTATGAAGGGAGAAGTCTATCATGCACTACTGATAGGTAATATTGGAATATTAATTTTCTATTTTTCTTGCTTTTTCTTGCAGCTTTGAACAGCCCCAAAGACAGAAAGAACCAGATATTTGTCATCAACCACAAGAAAGCACACAATACAGGTAAACCTAGTTTTGAGATTAAGCTAATTTCGAGTTGTTATAATGAAACTGCAATTTGAGAGCTACACGTACATGTATGTGTTAGCTTGAAATGATTCTAAATTGCTCATTGGTGAGGAATATTTTGCTACATGTACATGTCTTATTTACATTTACAGTTAGATCACCTAGAGTAACAGCCTTTATTGAAGAACTACTGTACACATGACTGTATAACCAAGCTTCTTGACAGAAAACAGTTGACATGGTTCATATTGACAGATACATGTTCATGCACATGTATTTGGCTTTACCGAATCCCATGGGGGTGATCTGACATGATCAAACCAATTTTGCAGGTTGAAATTATGCATTGACACATTTATTGGTCCATACTGAGTGAAATGTGGCGTTATGACATCCCAGGGAGGTGGTTTGGGAAGACAAAAAAAAAATTGAAGTTTGAAAGTTGGCATTGATTGATTTATTCCCTAGATGGTACCCTTGTTCTGGGAATCTACACATGGTTTTTATTTTCTGAAATTCTTCATCCTTGGTATCACCACTAAGGGTTTTACATACTAGCGAGAAGGCTGTGTATAAGAGATAGCCTTACCATGGATCCAGGAGGCTCTCTGTGGCTCCTGCTTTATGTGCTGCATATACATGTATGTATCATCATCTATTTCACTGGTTGTCTTTTGCTGTACGCTGTTCAAGACAACTTCACCATGGAATGTACAGTACATGTAGGAGTCTCTTTGTGGCTTACAATTATGTGCAATATGAATGTAATTATCACCTGTTACAATGATTGTCTTTCCATTGTATAGCCATCTTGCTAGGCCACCTGCGAGCCCCTGTGGAGGAATTGAAGAAAGATATCCTGACCATGGAATGTAGGAGACTCTCTGTGGCTCACATCCAGCAGCTAGCTCAGTATGCCCCTGACACTGACGAGGTAAGCATCCATTTTATTCTCTTTTAAATGGAAATCTAAAAGATTTAACGAGTTGCATTGGATGAATAGAGAAAACTCAGAGAAATAGATCGGTAAAAGTTCAAACTTTTATAAACATCAAGAAAGAAGCATGTATGAATTTTTGAAAGGTTGTTATCACTGCACGTACATATTCTCAAATTGGGAATTAATCTTTCAACTGTGTATTTGACGTAATTGGGGACTACTCTCCCATGTACATGTAGTATATTGATTTCTGGTTCTCTCCTAAATCACCCTTTCCCTGTGAGCTGTGCTCTAAATAAATCACGAATAGCATAATTCTTTATGACAAATTCATTAAAGTAATGTTTATAATTCCACCCTGAATTTTCAGCATTGCAAACAATGATATTTTCAACCGTATGTTGATTTTCAGGTTGACAGCTTGGCTCGTTATGCAGGCCAATCAGCACAGCTCAGTGAACCAGACAAGTTTGCGTATGAGGTAAAAATGATTAATCATTTCTTGCTGTAACTTGTGTCTCTCCATAGTGAAACTTTTCTTTGCCATGTGTGTCTATCAGCACATTTGCTGGCATGCCATGACAAACAATAAATCAGTGTCAATTAAAAGAAGGATTCCACTGCGCATTATGAAAGCTTTGGGTGATATCCTATTTCCAGTCGTTATTGGCTATATGTCAATTCTTTTATCACTTCTATAGATGTAAGATACATTTTATTTTTTGGTGTGAAAATCACTTGGTATTGTAAAAGCTGTTTGTAAAACAGCTGCATCATTTATGTATCATTTATGTATATGTATAAGAATAATTTGTTACCTCCTATTTTTGATATGTTTAAAACTGCAAAGGATGTTCATACACATTTCACAAGACATGCAAATGACTTGTATATCCCCATGTTAAAATACCAAACTTCACGTAAATCTGTCAAATACTCTGGTGTAACATTGTGGAATGCCACACCGACTGAAATTAAAAAGTGCCCATCTCTTGCCTCTTTTAAACGAAAATATCGTCATTATCTCATGAATGAACTAAATGAATCAACTTAATCTTATTTAACCTGTATCAATACCACTTATTACCCATTTATTTACCTTCCTTTCTTTTATTATAATTTACTTACTGTGGTTACGAGGAGCCCAGCCTTTGAAAGGCCAATGGCCTCTGCTGGCTCCTTCAAATTCTTGTATTGTATTTATGTATTTTATATATGCATGACTTTTAATGTAACTGAATATACAAATTGTTAATGTTTTTATGAGAATTTGAAAATAAATAAATGAATGAATGAATGAAAACTACCTCATGATAAGTACAAGATGGCACAGGGATCTCATTCAAATGGAACATCAAAGTGTTGAACATATTCCTTTATTCTTATTTCATCAAATTTCAATGTTGTGAGAGGGGTAAATGGGGATGCTTTTCTGAACAGTCACTTGTACGGGATAGTTGCCATGGGGTGGTAGTTGTGCAAGAGTTATTGTAATGTGGTAAATGGCCTAGTGGTAGTTATCAGGACATAATTGACTCGGTAATTCTTTGGGCAGTGGTAATCCAGTGGTGCCTATACCCAACTTTTATGTGAAATGCTTCTGTAGCTCTTCCCAGTCTTTTTGGAATTATCTGTTAGAGCTTGCCATTGTGGATATTATCATCATGGTCCGACTATAATTCAAACCTGGTGCCGGGTTTAAGCTTGGTCTAAAGTAAAGTTTGACATAATAAGTCTTATCAAGGACTAATTTTTCCCTTTGGTTTATCACGATTTTAGTCCTCATGTTGGGTTCAACTGACTTAGTAGAATGATGACCCTTGTATTTGATAGATTTTATTCATTTTTTAATCCCTGAAGGTATTCATCATTCTCTCTTATTCTCTCCCTTTCTCTTGCCAAACAGATAAGCCGAATCCCAGGTTTCAAGCTTCGTCTCTCAGCTCTGATGTTCAAGGCCGGCTTCCATGAGAAAGTGGAAGAGTTAATGGGTTATCTCAACAAGATACAACAAGCTTCTTCTGAACTCAGACAAAGCCAGAAACTAGCCAAAGTTCTTGAAGTAAGTGACATGTACTGGTCAGAATTATTGTTGTGGCATCAATCCTCTATTACCTTTCCTCTGTGTAGTAGAGGTCTTCCTGCGCATGATGTTTTAGATACATTCTTTGTTGTTTGATGACTTCATGTTAGCATACTCAGTGTGCACTGTAAGTGCTCCATTGTAATTCATTCAATGTTCACCTGAAGTTCTGCCTTGTAATTTGTTTAAATGATACACTGTAAAGTGGTTTGATCCGTAATTAGAGAAGTGCACTGATACATTTTGTTTTCTAATACTTATCATGGATTATTGACCAATAAATTACCAGTGGCGATGACAGTGTCAATGGCTGATGATGATCTTCTATTTATTCATGTCATTACCTGAAAAGTATTTATTTGCATGTGCATAGTTGATCACAAATTTTAGTTATGAATGGTTATTGGAAATGTAGTAATGACCATGTATCAGGTCAGTACAATATAGAATTTGTGAAATTATTCTTTACAGCTTGTTCTTGCCATGGGCAACTACATGAACCAGGGCAACCAGAGGGTTGCTGGGGCAACTGGATTCAAGATCAGCTTCCTAACTGAGGTAAGGAGTGATGATCAAATTATCTTCTTCTTTTTCATATACATGTACATGCTCTTTTTCAGGTCTAAATCAGGTGACGGGGGTAGGGGGTCACTCACATGGGGCACATTTTCTTTCTGCACTTGATGTATACTTATGATCAGCCACAACAACCACTTGTGTACAGTAGCCTACATGTACATTTCCTGCTTCTATTTAACAGTGTTTTCCATTGCAACCTGTACTGAAAGAGAACCTGTCTTAAAAAGACTACCAGTCTGTAAAGATTTTCATTCCCATTGTGCATGTGTCTTAGTGAAACCTACATATAATTATGTTAAAAAGAACCTGTAAAAAGATACCACTTGTGGAGAAAGATGACTTCTGAAGTGCAGAACACTATGACATACAATGGAGTTGAGTTGGAGTCCCTTGTCCAGTACCATACATATTGGAATACATGTAGTTGACAGCATCATGCACTATTCAGAGACATTTTTAATTTTGCCTTGTTAGTGATTGAATAGCATTTATTCATCTTTTTGTTCTTTTGTGCAATTTAGTTGGATACAACAAAGACATCAGACAACAAAGCCACTTTCCTCCATGTAGTAGCCAAGGCAGTCCACTCTAACGTTCCTGAAGTCATCAACTTCCGTGATGAGATCCCATCGGTGCCCAAGGCTGTCAAGATGTCCCTCAAGGCTGTCAAAGACGAGCTGACACAGCTCACAGACCAACTCAATGTAAGAGGGCTTGAAATCTTACAAGAGTGATAATCAATAATTTGAGGGTCTTGCATAACGGACGAGTCTGTTATACACTCATGTGGCTCCATCATTATTAGTATTATCATAAATTTATTGCAACTTCAGTCAAGCATGTACATGTAAGCCCCTTAATGGCATGTAATGTACCTCTTACCTGAATGATCACAGAATATTTATTTATATGGTGTTTTATGAAAATATATTAATTTTTTTAAAAACAAATTTCTTGGTTATCTCCCATTGATCATTCAGGAAATGGATCGAGAGGTGGAGCGCTTCAACCAGGAGGAGATCATTGTGGATGACGACGATCGCTTCTCACAGGTCATGGCAATCTTCCTCAAGGAGGCTTCGGAGCACCTATCCAGGATCCATGAGCAGTACGCACTCTGCTGTGACGACTTCTACAAGACAGCGCAGTTCTTCGGCGAGGATCCCGGCAGCACCGAAAGCGCTACTTTCTTCAGTATCTTCTCTCTGTTCATCACAAAGTTTGCTGTGAGTTTAACGATCAGACGCCGCCTACTCTATGAATGCAACCAACAAGATTATTTACATGAAATATGTTTATTGTACTATTCAGACTGGGCAATTTAGAGAAAATTTTGACAAAAGGTACATGCTGGGGTTTAAATTAGATACTCCACCCCCCCCCCAAAAAAAAAGTCCTTTGCCTTGCCAACTCAAACTGTAAAAAGTTATGGAAATTGCAACTAGTGTGATACATGTACATGTGTATATGTATTGGAATATCCTAATACATTTAATATACATGTATGATGAAGGGGAAGGTCTTTATACATTTGCAAAAAACTTCATACATTGTGCAAGCCGTTGGACCGAGATCTTGATCAATTACAAAAAATATTGTCTGTTGTACAACATTGGAGATACATGTATTATCATTAAGGTTAATACCAGGTATGGAACTTTCTCTCACAAGTAAAGAAGTAATTTTTGATTGATACTTCATGTATGTTAACTCATCCTATGTGTTTCATTGATTTACAGAAAGCTCATGCGGACAACATGCAGAGGCCGTCATGACAACGAAACACATCTGTGACCAGCGAGTCACCAACATCAGCAAGATCTATGGAAAAACGGCCTGCAAAGTAACCATAAAAATCCAATGTTCCGGCTCACAAATATTTTGCCTTGTCAGGTACACCTCAGGCAAGCTAAATGAAGAGTGACCACGACAGGTAGAGGTTTGCATGAAATATCCTGGTGAATATTTTTGTGAATTGGTACATGTATGATCCAGAAAGCCAAATGTGTGTGCTATAAAGAAGAGATGAATGCAAGAGTTTACAACATGGAGCTCAGGGTTCTGCAGTCATGGAAAACATTGAAAAGGTCATGAAAGTTTTAAAACACATTTCTAGGCCTCAATCATCATGGAAAAGTCATGAAAATTCAAAACTGCATATGATGGTGTGTAGCGAATTCATCATTTCAGTCACAGGGCTTCAGTGTAAGTTCCAAGATTTTTGTAATGTTGCTGAGAAAAATGTCATGGATTTTGAAAAGAATTTTCTCATTGAAAAGTCATTGGAAGTTATGTAATCTAATTTTCTAGGAAATGCCATTACCCTGCAACTACATGTACATCTATATGTTATATCTTAAAATGGACTTGTACGACATCATGTACCTAAATTTATGGTTGTGTATAGTTTTGTAAATGTATGTTAGTGGTTCAGTGTACAATAATGAAAGGACATTGTTCACTTCAATATTACGTAAATTTACTTGTACATGAAGTATTCATTTTAAGTCTTTGAATGCTTTAATACGAGAAGTAATGTGGCATGTGTGTTGTGTTTCATAAGCAATATTGAATATTTATTTCTGATTTGATTTTTTTTTTTTTACATGATTGGGCAGTGTTTTAACTGAGGTAGAGAAGTTTCATTTTGTAAGCTTAGATTTTAATGTCATGTGCTATAATATTTACACGTTTGGTTGTGCAGTTGTAGTTTCACATACACTTAATCATGTGGGCTTGCAAACATGTGAAAACACAGATCTATTATTTTGTTTTGAAAGTTGTACTAACATGGTTCTTTTCTTTGTGCTGTTTTACAAACATATTGCATTGAAATGTTATTTTGAAGGCTTCTCTGTTTGTTTGTGCTTTAAGATCAGAAAAAAGGGTTTGCCAACTAAATGCTGCTATCTGAATTTTGAGACTTTCCCATAATAGAGTTTGAATTTTTTTTAGTGTACATTTAGATGTATTTGGTTGCATTAGAAAACAGTAAATTGAACTCAATGCTGACCAAACGAGATGTACAAAAGCTCTTTTTATGCATTGTCTTTACGATTGAAGAAATTGCATTTGGGTGTGATATACATGTATTTCATGGTTTTATTCAAACCTGTCAAACCTGACTGATTACATTCCTTTTGACAGACTTGTAATGGATTTTTTTTTATGATAAATTTGTCATTTAGTCAGGCATACTGTAAATATACATGCAAATTATTCTTTATCAACATAGTGCTCCTTATCCCTCACTATTGGAGGAGGTCGTAAGTTTGAACGATCATGTGTTAGTTTCATATTCATAATTCAGGATAAAACACAATCTAGAGGGTTTTCAAGGCATAATTTCACTTTGAATGGAAGTGTTTCACCACAAATTCTTGTACAGGTTCTCATTTATCATTGGAAACAATTTTTTTTTCGCATTTGTTGAATGTGGGCTATACTTTACCATGTGTGCCAGCAAATGTTATTCTATAGTGCTCTGTATATTGCATTCCATTTTTGTTCTGTATTGTTTTTGTTATTACTGTATGTGCTGCAATAAAACTGTAGACCTTGAAGTCTTGAATGACTTCAAAAACTACATGTATTGCATTAGGAGAAATTCATGTAAATGTAAAATGTCCATCTGAATATATTTCGTGAAAACTCTAACATTATTTTGACATTATTTTGAATATCTAAAGTACACTGTACGGGCTTCTCAAATCACATTCATGTTATAAGGACTAAGGACATCCCTGATTTATCTTTTTTTTAAAAATTGTTTCTATCTATCCATCAATCTGTCTATGTCCCATAGCTTGGAGGCAGTTAGGGTCAGCAATTTGATGGATCTTGAGACACAGGTTCTCCAGAACTTTCCGTCTTCAGCTGTTCCATTCCCTTGGTATATTCGCTCCACATGCAACATGCAATAATGCTGTAAGCGCTTTGGTCGGTTACATTGTAACTGGTAAGGCGCTTTATAAGAAACAGCTATTATTATTATTTCTTGTGTCCAATGTTTCAAACTTCAAATCGGTAGTAAACAGACAAAATAATCAAATTTTGACAAATTAAAAACATTCATTCTGGAACGAGAAGTTATGAATGGTTGAGCTGTTATTTATTTTACATAAATTAGAAGTGTATTTACTGTTTTGTTGGAATTTATATTATAAAGCATTTATCTGACCCATGTGGACTTGGTTGTTTCCGCGAATGGAACACCATACTGTAAATATGTGTGCTGCCAAAATACTGCTTTCTACAATATACATGTACATGTAAGTGGATAATCTTTTCCCGTGTAAGAGGAATGTTGCTTTTTGTCCAACTCTGGTGTAGACATAAGATTCTTTTTGAGTATTGGTGTGATTAGTTGAAATAAATTTTGATATAATGGCTGGCTATCACGGTACAGTGTCTTTAAACTTTGGTATACACACTTTGGCCTATTCAAGAATACAGTTATGATAAAATGTAATGTTTTTATCAACATTTTTCTTTTTAAAAAATTTGCCATCATAAAGCAGTGAAAGTTATTGGCCTAGAGAGCATTCATTCCAATAAATAGATTCAAGAGAACTACAATGTAAAATTTTGACAAATTATCATTCACTTTTTTATTCCTTTTTTTAATGCACACGTTTTACTTGTACAATTTACATACCTGTAGGAAACTAAGAGGTTGGCAAACAAACACATTTGGTGCTTGTAAATGCTTTGATGGAAAATAATCACATTCTTTTTGATCAAGTGTAGTTATGTCTTCATTGATTTAAAAAAGAAAAAAATCAATAGGCAAAATTGGACCCAATTTTACATGTAGAGTACATGCATGAGCTAGATGCTCTCAACTACAGTACTTGAACATATAGTTGTGACAAGATCAGCAAAATTGGTTTCATAAATAATCTGTTCAAACATGCGACGTAACTTTCTCTTTTATCCCCTTCATTCCAGGAAATACTGCCGATCTTCCAGAGCACTAAGTATCTATTAAAGTATTTGTATTTACATGTGAGTTAAAGACACCTTGAAATTAAGTGTAATGAAAACCTTGAATTTTAACACCTTGATGCATTACCCTACCCAGATCTTTCTACCAGATTGTGCCCTTTTCTCTAAATTGAATATTACTCGTTGTATTGTCACGCAGTTATGTATTACATATTTTTAGTGTTACATGTATAAGTCACGAAATGGACATTTTTAATGCATTTGTTACAAGGAGTGGAGATAAAAGCTTTTTGGCTGAATGTGCATTGTGTAAATATTTTTCATAGATCATACATGTACACCTTGACTTTTTAAAATAATGTACAGCAAAATCTTATTTACTAGTATGTGATAATAAAGTGTGCAAACTCATGTAACAAAAAAAAAAGTGTTGAGTGTTTGTTATTAGTGGTACAATGTATCAGGTATCTACTGCAAAGGTCATTTCATAAGGTGAACAAAATTTTCCAGTGATGTTTCTGCAAAGGTCATTTCATGATTGGAGAAAAGAATCATTGGAAAAATTACCACAGACAAAATAAATCATTGTTACACATTTTTATTAGACAAGTTTATGTACATTTTGCACACATTACATGTACATGTCGAACAGTCGAGTACATGTGATAAAATGATAGAAATTTTGTACTTCTCGACTATCATTTAGGCAATTACTGTGGAACTCGGTATAAAGAGGTCTGATATAACAATATTCCAAGGTTATATTCCTGGTCTCCACTCTTTATATTCTCTTGGGGTTTTTTTAACCTGATATAACAGATTCCAGATGGTCCCAAGGACCTCGTTATGCTACCTTTCCACTGTATTACCTATACAAGATATTTTAGCTGCAAAATAAAAAGCTGTATTTTGCACGCTACTCCGAATCCGTTACCCGAGGGGGGCAATGTTTGCCATATTTGCCCTCTTCCGGGTTTCCCCCATAGACCAATGTACATGTACTAAAAAAGAGGAAGAGGGCAACATTTTGCCAGATTACTTAATATCAAAGTGCATACGCACAGTATTGTGTATGCGTTTAAGTGTACAAAGGCTTAAAGAATGGATGCACGCGGTAACAATTTATGTCACAATTGCTTAGCCCAGATTACATACAGTACCTGTATGAATAACCTGAAATTAGAGGGACTGACAGACTTCTTTGTCATTGCTACATAATAGGCATATACATGATATATATGATAATAATATTGGCTGGTTCTACTTTTGGTGAATATCGAAAATATTGCCATTAAATGAACCATATTGCCCTTGTCTTCGACGCGGGGTATTATGATTCTGTTGCGGGCAATATATTCTGATATCCCCAAGGCCATCTAATATATAATTCTTCACTGCTCCTTTACATACATGTACATGTAATGTAAATAGCCTCTCATAAATTTTCCTAAGGGACCTGTTAAGGAATTTTCTTGGTGCAAATTTTTCCTTCTCATTTTGCCTCTAAGGAGGAAATGAAAGATTCTTTAAATTCACAGAACGGTTATTCCCTTAGATTATGTTCTAATAATCTATCTTATTCATTTCAGACTTACGGTGTTACACCACAAAGATATACATATTCAGAGTTCATGCAATTTTCTTGAAATTCGTGGAATGGATATTTCCTAATTTTTATTCCTACAAGTATATCTTATTCATTTTGGACTTAACACCAGGGAAGAATTATTCAGTTTTCAGAGGTCATGATGCATGTATATGTATCATGTGGGGTAAAATAGATTACCGGTAACTACACTTGTATATTTGCGGAGAGGGGAGAAGTTTTAAACTTACCCAATACATGTATCGTATGAGCTGCAGTGTCAAAAGAGAGAAGCCCAGTTTTCCTTAGAGCTACAGTTGTAGCAATGACCTGATTCCATATTTCATCCTACAGGTGAACTACATACATGTACACATACTTACATGTATAATAAACCAACTCAACATTTCACTACCACAACATTTATCTTTGAGTATGATTAATGAATGAATTCATATAATACAGTCAACTATCCACAATCATGTAGAAAAGGCAATACTTGCTACCTCGTACCTACAATGTACTTTACTCCTTAGGAGTGTCAAAAATATTGCATCTCCCATACTTCAAGCCGGTCAATCTGCAAATTCAATTTGACTATGACAGAGTATAAAACATCACCACTTACCAGATATAAACTGGTGAAATATAAGTGGCTGAAGATATAGATAGACACTGGGTAAAAGCAACATAGACGTGTACTCTATAAGCTGCTATTTTCGCAAATTGTTATAGGGTAACAAGCACGCGAAAATGAACTGTGAACTGTGAACACTTGTGAGCGTGTATATTATATAGCTTGTGTTAATTATTGCGAAAACAAAACTCGCGAAAATGTCTGTATGCCAAAATATCAGCCTATAGAGTATATATAGTTAACCCTGCATAATTCAAAGTTGCATAAGTCAAACTTTCCCTATTCAATTCAATATTTTGACCAAACGCGTGTTATTTACATTTCCCAAGTTGAACTTTACATACAAGTAAGTCAAACTATTTTTGGTGGTCCCAACAGATTCGACTTATGCAAAGTTAACTACATGTACATGTAGTTTGAGGACATGCATGTGCTCTAATTCAAATCTAAATGAAGCAAACAGAGAAGTAGAATTAGCACTATGTCAATGAAGCATACATACATCATCATACATGTATACACGTGGTAACCTCGCTAGTCATAAGGACCGTTATTCATAAGAACCGCTATCCATAACGCGTGACTAAATGAATAGCAGTATGAATAGGGGTCCTTCTATAGCAAGGAAACCATAGACAAATTACCTCGCTATTCATAAGGACTTCCATTCATAAGGACCACTATTCATAACTCTTTATGAGGACCGTTATTCATAAAGCGTGTTACATGAATGGCGGTTTTCTATGAATAGCAGTCCTTATGAATAGCGAGCAGACCCCGTATACACATACACAACCTTCTCGCCAGTACATAACACCCATGGTGTTGATACCAAGGGTGAGGAATTTCAGAAACTAAAAACCATTTCCAGATTCCCCCACACAACGGGTACCGACAAGGGAAATAAATCAGTCAATGCCTACTTTCAATCTCCAAAGTTGTTTTAGTCCTTCCACAAACCACCTCCCTGGGATGTCATAAGGCCATATTTCACTCAATATGGACCAATAAATGTGTTAGTGCATACTTTCAACTTTCAAATTGCTTAAATTGGTCCTCTCAGATCACCCCCATGGGATTCGGTAAAGCCATATTTCTGTCAATTTGAACCATGCATAAACTTTCTTCTGCCCGAGAAGCCTGCACGTACATCATAAATGATAGTGCAACTCCAGATTTTAAGTCCGTGGATATTGCACTGTAACCTCTGGAATACCACAAGTTTTTGTATCCTACACTGTCAACGATGCCCTTTGCTCATATTGCACTCGCTTCTTGTGGGGGTAGTGATATCTGTTCCAAAACCAGGTGAAGAATGTGATTCTGTTCTGCTGATAAGTGACACCTACATGCAAATCAAGAGAAAGAGAGAGAGAGAGACATTGGTCAGCATTTTGTAGTGATTTAAAAGCTGCTTGACGATGGTGTGCAAATATACACTACTGCCCTAACATCATTGAATTAACAGCTGGACGATTTTTTGAAGCTAAATGTACACTTTTATTCAAAGTATTGAATTTTTGATATAACTGTATATCAAACATGAGAAGAGGTATCCAGTATACATTTTGGCTAGACATACGGACTAGAAACTTAAGATTTTGGCTCGTCCGCTGTGATTTTTACTAGCCATTGGCTAGCAGGCTATCGTTAATTTCGAGCAGCGAGAGCCCATACAAATATGCCCGCGATGCCAGCGGACCGGTCACCAGTGCATGGTGCATGCACTGCGTGCAACTGTGTGCAACTCTGTTTTCACCGCACATCATTTATCGATTAACCGGTATTCGATCGAATCAAAGCCCGGTTTATGAAATATTCGATATGACTCAGGCTTAAACAAGACCAAAAGAGATTTTTAAATCACAGCTGAAATTCAGGGATAAGATTAGAGAATGGAGTTCATAAACTGTCAGATTTCTTCTTTTTGTTGGATAGAATTACAACCTGTAGGTAGAATTTCCTTTGGGAAAAGGAATCTGTATGATAAGGATCTTTGACACAGTTAGTGATGTACATGTACGGATTGTCATTGTAGAACTTACCATAGATCAGCCTGTAGTTTCTTCAATGATTCAATGTCTTTAGACTGGCAAGCCATCTGAGAAAGAATGAAAACAAAACAAAGGCACATGTATAATAAATATAAGCATGAATCACTACATTTCTGTCGTCAGATCCCATAAAATGTTGTCTCATTGTAAACTTGATACAGCTGTTTACTACACATATTACGCTGGACTAATGTCTGTTCTGTTTAATTTGCAACTTCACTTTAACAAAATAAAATAAATTCTGGGGATTTTTTCAAATGAAATCCGCACTGTATGTTGATGTCACTTCATTTTGGCTCTTATTCTTGTTATAATAAGATATACATTAAACCTCAAACTCATATCATCCTTGACTTGAATTACACTGAAAAGTATCTCAAAATCTAAGAGCACTTTGACACTAGTTGGGGTTTTTTTTAAGTCAAAACCTTATCAAGCTTTTGTTCTTAGTGTCACAAGCATCTTAGTGAAGCTCATGTATATAAATGCATATTCATGTTAAGTACAAACAGGAACAAATTCAAGAAAAGTAAGCTTCTTACCACAACTGACTGAAGCAAGAGAAACACTTCTTCTGTGATGCATTCAGTAGCTGCAAAATATGTAGGAAAAAAAATATTCATAACTAGATGAATCTTCGACCGCGCACGGTCGGAATTTATGCCTCCGCCATCACCAGATTGGAAATGTATGGCATACATGTACACTCTAAAAAGGATTGGTCCAACAAAATTACAAATCTTTTCACTTAAAAAGCACAGGAGACAGAAAATTTATTTCATTTCATTTTCATCCCGTACAAATAAAAAACTTACCATTGAAGACTTACAATCATCAAATATACCAAGGAAATAGATATTTTATAGCAAATAGACCACTGTCCCCTTGAAATTTCTAAAATAGGTAGGCCTAGACTCCATACATCATGAACCATTTTTATGTATATAATGACCTCTATGACTTTTGAACTTTGACCTTGAGACCCTAAAATCTAATCAGTTCATCGTCCCTCACATATGCATACATGGGCCAAGTTAGAAGCTGATCCGTCAAACAGTTCTGAAGTTATTGCGAGAACGATCCATTTTTATGTACATAATTACCTCTGTGACCTTTGACCTTTGACACCCCAAAATCTAATCAGTTCATCGTCCCTCCCATATGCATACATGGGCTAAGTTACAAACTGATCCAAAAAAGTTTTGAAGTTATCGCGAGAACGAAAAGGGGACGGACGGACAGACAGACGGACGGACGAACGGACGGACAGACGGACGGACGACCCGAAAACATGATGCCTCCGGCTACCACCTACGGTGGGCGGAGGCATAAAAATGTTATTCCAAATGGGTCATCATCCTACACATGTACATAGTCCCATGTATGAATCATTACAGGACACATGTCACAAAAAAGAAAAAAAAATCAATTTCTAGTGCTTTCTCCTGCCAAAAAAAGCTCAAAATTTATTTAAATTCTTACGTGGGTTTGATTCATCACTTTCCCAAGTGTACTTGGACGGACGGACGGACGGACGTACGGACGAACGTACGGACGAACGTACGGACAGACGGACGGACGACCCGAAAACATGATGCCTCCGGCTACCACCTACGGTGGGCGGAGGCATAAAAATGTTATTCCAAATGGGTCATCATCCTACACATGTACATAGTCCCATGTATGAATCATAACAGGACACATGTCACAAAAAAGAAAAAAAAATCAATTTCTAGTGCTTTCTCCTGCCAAAAAAAGCTCAAAATTTATTTAAATTCTTACGTGGGTTTGATTCATCACTTTCCCAAGTGTACTTCTCTAATGTCTGTGCATGCTCTGGTCGTATACGCTGAGGTGTAGGCTGAAAACAGAGACATCAGTTTTTTTAAAGGAAATAGAATTACATACCACTTCAAGATAATTATGATGCAAAGCTAAATTTGAAAGTCAAATTCTGACAGAATCCAACAAAATTTACACTTAATTTAAAGACTAAATTTGATACAGGACCAGTTTCTGCTCATCAAATTTAAAAGAAGAGCAATCACCGTGACATATCCGAATATTAAGCCTTGCTTACACTAAAGCCGTAAATATGTAAAAGGGTTAAAAAAATATAATGATAATGATATTCTGTTCATGTAAAGCACACGGCATGTCACAATATGATATTAATCCTGTATGCGCTTCAAAAGTGCTTTATAACTTCAAGGATGAAATCCTATCAGGTAACCATTTTAAATACGGGTAGAGAGAGACGAGCGGACATGTAGATTAAACCCCTTGTGCAATGAAAAAAGCACCAGTCAGTTATTTATTACCTGTAATAGCATGAGTAACAGAACTCTACTGATCTCACAGCTAGCTAGGATGTCGGAGAACGAGCCCATGGGTAGATTATTTGACCCTGTGATACCCCTCTCTCGGACAAGGTACTCCATCTCGGTCAGTATAGCTAATGCACCATCAAAATCACCTGAAAGGACAACCATTAAATTCCTAGGTTTTAAAGATAGAGCCAAGTACTAGTCATGCAATTTCATTGTAAAAGAAATTGTCTAGAAGTTATTGGAAAAGGCTGATTATGCAGTAAATACTCATATTTGGTTTTTGAAAGGTATTGGATATCACCAAAATCATGACAATTCTTGCTGGGAATCACTGTACATGTAGAAGATAAGCACTCCACGAAGCTAAGACGTGCATATTTGGGCTACACACACACAGTATGGGACATCAAAATTTGGTCTAAAGTTTGAATATATATTTGAAGTTATACACATACTTGTAACATGACGGCAGTTTCAGAGCTTCTTCAATACTTTTCACGTCACATTCCCATTATTATGTTTTTCCAAATATAAATTTGGAAATCTCCAGAATTATTGTTCACAGCTACCAGAATCAACCTTCTCTTTCCACATACTCACTTTTGCCAAATTTAAGGATAATTAAATATAACTCCTATTTTCTCATCTTTTAGAGGTACAGCTCCAGAATTTTGTAAAAGGGAGATCCAATCCCCCCACCAAAAAAAAAAATCCAGTCCTGGGTTAACTTAAAATGGTAATAATTTCTTTGAAAATAATCTTCTCACTGCGTAGATCGACACCTACTTAGAATTAATTAGAAGATCTCTTACCAATTTCAATTTTGCATGATGCAACCTTTCCCAATGAGTGCAGGCAATCCAGTGGACACTAAAAAAATGATCAAAATCAGGAATGATACAACAGAAAATATTGATGAATAAAAATGAAAACAATAATGATATTAGTAAACGAAGAAGCTTGATGGGAGGAATTTTAATTTGTAAACAAATTTTTAGGCATTTTACTCCCAGTGTTAAAGATCGTATGCTCGATCTGTAATGAAAAACACAAGTCAGAAAAAATTGGAACCAGCGGGATTCATCTACTGCTTGCCGGGCAGCCACTTAACCACCAGGCTATTCTGGTTCACGGCCAAGTAGATGACAGGTTCGAATCCCGCTGGTTCCAATTTTTTCTGACTTGTGTTTTTCATTACAGATCGAGCATACGATCTTTAACACTGGGAGTAAAATGCCTAAAAATTTGTTAACAAATAATGATATTGTATACAGACATAATTGTAGATTGCTTGAGCTAGGTACAACTTTGATTTGACTTTTGAATGCAACAAATCATCTACTCTGGAATACACCCTATTAAGAGAGCACTGAGACATTCACCCATACAACCGCACAATACGCAAGGTTCTCACTAGTGCATAACACCATTCAAGTTGTAGACAATCTCGCGACTATTCTGACGTCACTATGTTTCATAAGCAATTTTGCCTCTCCTCGATCATGGAGGCGTGCAGTATGCTAAATTTCAATTTTTATATTCATACGACTAAGATCTCATGCATTAATATTTTGCACGTTTATATCAGACACTACTGCAACTTTTTCTAAATCGACTATAGTCAGATTGTATAGTGTGAGGTGGGCTTTACAAGTTGTACCTGATATTGTAATTCAGCTGCCTTCTGATAGTGCCCCATTGCCTCTGCAGGCTTCTTTACTCTCTAGAATAAATAAAATAATAACAGTGTAAGTCAAGATTTGTTACACAAATCTGTGAAAAAAATATATGTGTCATGTATAACGATGTCCATTATCATGCATGAGTTACCCAAGCCACTGCAGTACTTGTACAGTAAAAAAAATAAATGCTATTCAACAATAAAAATAACACTGGTACAAAAATCAGTCCGCAATATTTCAGCTACACGACACACAGAAATATTTTCTAAAGAATCGTTACATCAAGTCTTTTTTAAGCACTAGTCACCTGACATCAACTTTCCTATTTTTTTTTCTTTTCTTTTTTTTTTTTTAAACGATCTAAAATATATTTATGCTTACTTACCCTGAGGCTGTTTCCAATTTGGAGGCACAATGTTGCTGCCAGGGCTGGCTGTTTCTGCTCAATACTTACCTAAATCATACAACAATAACAAAATCCCACATTACTCTAACAATCATTATCATTACTCTTATATCACTCAATACATAATGGTCCTACAGCCCCTAATGTACAAAGCATTCATTCAAGGGTTCATTTTGTCAAACACTTCACTGAAATAAGAGAGTAGCGAGTGAAATGTAAAAGTTACTGAACACTGGATGACCCATGACAGCTTCAACTTTCATACGTGTATCAACTTATTAAAATAAAACCACATTTCCCCCTAACCGTTTTTCAAGATATTGTAACATCACAGTCATAACTTAGTTGCATATTCACTAATTGGCCTATGATATATGTTGTGCAATGTTGGCACAAATCTTTTGTATTAACATTTCGTTTTTAATAGTTTATTACTGGAAGTTTGGGAGACAGTTACATTTAGTTTTGTTTCTAATCTGGTATATGATGAACCTAGCATGCAGGGATTATTGGCTGCCAACAAGCATGGTAATCAATGGACATATTAAATGTTAAAACAGGATGGAACAGTGACTGTAAGACATACCCTGACAGCATGGTTGTAACAATTGATGGCTGCACAGAGATTCTCTTCAAAGTTAGGACAGTGCAGGGACCTGTCGCTCCACTCTGCATCCAGGAAATGATGGGCTGCTTCCACCAAAGCATGGACCTCAGCCGGGTGATTTGCTAGGGTGTGTTCACATCTATAGCAATGACAACAAATAAATGTTAGGCCCGTTGCTCATGAGGTGCTACTTCTATTGCGCTGTTCACAGACATTCAGGCATAAAAAATGTGCCATTTCTAGGCACAGGCGCAATCCCTTGAAGCAGGGTGGGATGGCCTAATGCAGAGTATCGGATTTGTGCGGAAAATGACTGATGGAGAAAACACTGCTGTAACATCCTACACAAACCAAAGAATGCATACAGAACATTTATGATAAATTGGGTACAGCCATAATTGTTATCAGTAGTGGGCCTTTTGTTAACCGTATACTGCGGCATGGATTCTACCGAATTGAACAGTCAATTGACATAGTGGACTAATGCCTCATGTGCAACAGGCTTTATATAGCAGGGTTTGTGTAGGAGTACTTATGTGGCTTTCACAATTTGTGAACAAAATATTTCAGCTTAATGTCCATTATCTAATTCTGCAATAATATGAGCACTGGTTTGTAAAATATATCCATATCCAGATAATTTCATGAGGACTGGGGATAGGATGTAAACAGCTGAAAGTACCTCAAGAAAATCACACAAGAAAGTTAACCGTCTTCTTTCAAGGACCAATCGCTACACTGTACATAGAATATACTTACCTAGCCTTGGCTAGGCTAAATAGTGCAGCATATGATGGGCATTCTTGATTCTGTAAAACCTTGGATAGGTTCCCTAAAAAAAAAAAAAAAGAACAGTGTATTGCGCAATCTATGTTATGAGTGACATCATGATCATTATCACAATAAAATAAAAGCAAGAAAAAAAGAGGCCAGCCTGTCATTTTTTATTCATTTTATTTTCTTCATTACCTCTTCTGATTGTTGGCAAATAAAATACATGTACATACACTCAAGGCTAGTTGAAATAATTGACTTTGGCCTGATATTCATTTATAAAGTACAAAAGGCAGAATAGTCTGATAGTCAGGTTTGAGGTTAGTCAGTTAGACCACAGGAAATGTACGATGAGCATGTTTCTTTTGTACTTACCAAACTCATCAGCTGCTTCAGCAACATTTGGCTTGCGTAAGAATCGCCTGATGAAACATAAAAAAACAGTATTACATTAGGCCCTTAAAGGGAAGTCCACCCTGGTATTAAGTTGATGTGAATAAAAGCAGAGAAACAGATAAGTGAAAGTTTGAGGAAAATAAAAAAAATTGTACAGAGCAAATAAGAGAAGAGCTTGCAAGATACCACGAAGTTGTCAATTTGTGTTTGACTGATTACAACTTCAAAAATTCAAAGTTTCTTATTCATTATCGGATTTTGCTCAAACTTTCATTCATCTGTTACTTTAATTTCTCTCCTTCTTTTAAAACCAAGTTTATATCAGGACACTCATAGGCCCTTGCCTATGTGGGAGTGGGACTGTGTCCAACATTCACTGTTGCAGCAGTCAAAAGCATACAACAAAATTGCTCTAAACAAGATTTAATTTTCTTAAATTTGCTAGATTACCTGATTCAGCGACTCTTCAAAACTTACTTTGCCACAAATGTAGGGATTCAGACTTGAAAGTGAAATTTTAAATAATTATTTTCCTCTCCTGTATGAATGATCTAGCCTGGAAAAGGGCCAGCTGATACACACAAAAGCTATTGAAGCCTATTCACCCGTAAAAAGCTAGTCTGGAGTACAAGGTTATCTTCAGATAAGCTTGTACATGTATAAGTGTATCAGGGTGGATTTCCTCTTGAATTAAGAAATACACTTGTCTCTTGTCTGACTTTAAAGGTCTACATTAGCTGTACAAGCTCCTTGGCTTATCTATCTGGTCCTGGCCTACGGAGCTGTACATGGGATCCATATACTGTGTGTGGAGAGAGCTATCAACAACAAAAATAGATCTAAATATCACCATTTCCCACATACTCTGAGCCATGCAAACCACCCTCGGAGTTTGCTAAATGGGTTACCTTCCAGGATCAACTAAGATTGTAAAAATTGCATGAATAAAAAAGAAAAAGAAAAATCGGCAGGTTTTTTTACCTTGCATGAGTAACCTGTGGGACTACACAAATCTTACATTGCATGTCAAGGTAAAAAAAATCTGATTTTTTTTTTTTTTCTTTCTTATTCATTCAATTGAATGACCCCTAGCCGACTCAGCTGCTCAAGAGAATTAGAGGTCATGGTTTGTCATGATAATGACAATTCTTACAGCAACATGCGGAAGGTAAGCTGAATCCTATCCCCGCTGCCGAATTTTTGTAGATAAGTGTTCATATTATCAATAGAATATTAATTTTATAATTGAAATATGACCAGAACCACCACAGCAAATACCGAGGGTGGTTTGCAAGGTTCACCTTCGTGACATTTCTCTGACAAGCCTACTCGGAATCAACCCCAAGTTATCCCCCCAAATGAGATCCACAATAAAATCATCTGTGGTATGTTTTATTGCAACCACCAACACCAGCTTCTAGCCACCAGCATTTCACTATAGACATGTACCTTGCTGATCATCAACCTTGTGACATACCAAGAGAATCACCTCGGAGACATTTGGGTGTGAAACAGACCCATTTGAAACTGAAAGACAACAACAACACCACTCATAGGCACACGCCATTGCCGACTGTGTAGGAACGCAGGCAATAGTCAGTACGGTACTAATATGTATCACTGTGCATTTTTGGCTATATTTAAGTGAAAACCTTCGGTTGAAATGTACTGTAAGATAGCTAATTATGGTGAATAATAGATGATTAAAACTTACCAGTTTGTTTTGTCACTTTACTAATGAGTTTAGTCTAGCGATAACGCTTCTCATCGTGCATTCTCTACATTCTGTACTCCTTCTGGTGCAAGGATATTAAGCAAAGTGCTTTAACGGCGAGGAGCAATAATTGAAAAAGTCTTTGGGATTATCTTTGTAATATCGACCTTGTCCGTGTAGCTTGTAGCTTGTGTGCGTAACATTCTGTGTACGTATCTATGGTGCGTAACCATATAGAGCGGCCTCACTAGTGCGCAACATATTGAGAGCAGTCGTCATACGGATGGATGTCTCTGTGACAAGTTGGAAAAAGAAGGCTGTAAATGTAAGTTTTTATAACTTTCTACATTTTGTATCTTAACGAACTTATAAATTAATATATATAGAATGAAACCTAAGTATCAGTTTGCCCACAAAAACCTCCATTTGAAACAAAATTACGTCTGTATCCCCAATACCCAGTATACACACATGTATTTTTCACGATTATGATGAAGGGAGCCCTCAGCGCTCGTAGTGGTACCGGCGCGATCGGTTCGTCGATCTCCTACGAAGACCTGGAAGGGCCAAACTGACGGCGTAAAAAAAAAAAAAATATTACGTACGTACGTAATAATTACTACGTACGTACGTAATATTTTTTATTTTTTTACGTCGTCAGTTTGGCCCTTCCAGGTCACTCATAGCTACATTCCTATACTTCGTGTGTATAATGCACCTATCAATTGTAAGACGCACCCCTCGACCCCCGGGAAAGGTGCGTCATGGTTGGGTAATTTACCAACAAATGAATGACGCAGGGTATGGTCATGGAAGCATTTGGTCAGTCACAGCATGGAGAATGGGGTGCGTCATAGTCGGTCATTTTACATGGGTGCGTCATAATGCCTCGCTATGTTTACAAACGGGTCTGTCCGCGCAATACTCACCGCGTACCGGGCTTTTAAACATGCAAACTCCTTGAATATAAAAAAAAATATATTGACATGGAATCTATACTTTCGCACCGGGCGCCCAAAATCGAGTTTGATGACATCAAATAAAATGGAAACCCCCAAATAATAATAATTGATCTCAAATCCTCTCTCATGCTGTCTTCTGTCTGGGTTCTCAAAAAAGGGAAGAAATAAGGTATTTTTCGTTACTTTGTTTATTTTTACCCCGTTCGTTCCAGCACTGCACTGCGTTGGCTGGTTCGGTTCTTGCCGCGATGATCGCGATCGGTAGCATTTGTGCTAGGCTGGATTGATACATGAATATTCATGTGTTGACGTCACAAGAATGTCAGCGATTGCACTGTGTGACTTCTGCACATTTTCATATGTCATCGCCGATAATCTTATGACGTCACTTCATGAATATTCATGTATCAATCCAGCATGCACAGCACCAATGCTACCAATCACGATCATTGCGAGCAGAAACTGAACATAGTCCAGTGCTTGAACGACCGGGGTTGCAAAGTGACGAAAAGTACCTTATTTCTTCGCTTTTCTAAAGAACCTAGACGGAAGATAGCTCGAGAGAGGTTTTGAAACAGGTTTAACGATTATTTGGGGATTTCCGTTTCATTTGATGTCGTCAAACTCGATTTTGGGCGCCCGGTGCGAAAGTATACTAGCGCCGCGCCGATGCATAGCGTGCCACGTGCGCGCGGAGCTTTACCATGACGGGGTGCGTCACAATGGTAAGTCAAAGTCTAGAACTGGTGCGTCATATTTTTTCGTCCAGGCACAGTCATTGTAAGAAAAGGTCCGTCATAGTCGAGACACACAGGTGCGTCATGGTATAGGAAAATCCGACTCACATCTGACAAGTGACGCACCATTCCCGGGGGTCGAGGGGTGCGTCTTACAATTGATAAGTGCATAATGTAGGCAGTCATACACCTCAACTTTTTAAAACACCACTGCACAAAAGACACCAACATTCACTCAAAATCGGCATTTAATTTACAAAAACCGACCCCAAAATATTCAAGAAATACAATAAATTCAACTCACCGATGTTGGAAAATATATTTCCAAAAATGAAATCCGTAATTTACTGTCGATTCTCGCGAAACGAGCTATCGGAGCTTGCTGATGTGGTTCACATCAGCAAGCAATGGTCATATTGACCATTAGGATCATATACATGTATGTATACTGGGTATTGGGGATACAGATGTAATATTGTTTTAAATGGAGGTTTTTGTGGGCAAACTGATACTTAAGTATCATTCTTTAGATTTTAAGTTATCAGTTCGTTAAGATACAAAACGTAGAAAGTTATAAAAACTTACATTTACAGCCCTCTTTTTGGTACTTGTTACCCACACCTCCATACGGATGACGACTGCTCTCAATATGTTGCGCACTAGTGAGGCCGCTCTACATGGTTACGCACCGTAGATACGTACGCAGAATGTTACGCACACAAGCTATTCTACGAAGACCTGGAAGGGCCAAACTGACGATGTAAAAAAATAAAAAATATTACGTACGTACGTAGTAATTATTACGTACGTACGTAATATTTTTAATTTTTTTACGTCGTCAGTTTGGCCCTTCCAGGTCTTCGTAGGAGATCGACGAACCGATCGCGCCGGTACTACTACGAGCGCTGAGGGCTCCCTTCATCATAATCGTGAAAAATACAAACTGGATGCTGACGGGACAGTCTCGATAGCAGTTATCGACAAAAAGGACCCAAAATTTCAGGAAACCCTCTTCAAAGGTCACAAAACAACCTGGTAAGTTTTAATCATCTATTATTCAACATAATTATTTGGATTTAAGTAAACTGCAATATATGAGTTTCAATTAAATATAGCCAAAAATGCACAGTGATGCAGTTTAGGTATGGGATGTGTGTTGGCTGCCGCCGCTGCGTTACTACACAGTCGGCAATGGCGTGTACCTATGAGTGATGTGGTTGGAGTTAGCTCTCTCTCTCTCTCTCTCTCTCAGATATTACACAAAAAGAAAGGCATGGGACCGAAGACACGATTCTGCACGCCCATCTCGAAGAAAACACGGAAAATTATCATATTTCAGGATGGATATAATCATTCAACACGGTTAGAATAATTAAAAGTAGTTCTTTATTCAATTATGTATACTTACTTCTTTAATTTTCCAGAAATAGCACGATATTTCCCGAGATAATCGCTGTCCCTGTCCATTCTGTGGATTCTTAAGTTTTGACGTTACGCCCTCTTTCGCTCAATGCCCTCTTTTAATTCAATTCAATTCTTCTTCTTCTTGATTTGTTTTTGTTTGGCAATCAGTCATAATTGACTATTTTTGCCACACACTATACATAATTTTGTAGACTTTAAGTCTTTATTCCAGACTCAGCTGCAAAAGCAGAGGTCCATATAACATATTTACATGAGAAGAGCAAACATAAAGAATCAAGGAACAAAGAATACAAAGATAAGCGTATAAGAGAAACTACAAAACTAATATACTAGAACTAAGCAATGGACAAAGAATACAAAAGATAAAAGCTGCGATTAATATAACTTGAAGTGCATAATATCAACAATGGACATAATGGGAAAAGAATGGACAAAGAATACGAAAGAGAGAACATAAAAGAAATACTGGAGGAGGCACAATAAATAATTAAGAAAGAGAAAGAGAAATAGACCCAAGAAACAGACATAATATGAAAATATTTATAAGTGTCATGATAAATTATGGTACTAAGATAATACTAGTGACAGGCATTGAATAAAAGAAAAAAAATCGTAAAAGAGGCGATATAGAAATATATAAAAGGCAAGGTCAATTATTTCTTTACAAAGAACAATTAAACAATAAAAATGCATAATGTTATATTAAACTACTTTAGCCAACCACTTCCGACTGTGCGAACAAGCTATCAAACCAAAACTTCCACAAGTCTGAGGTGTACCTTGTACTGCTCAGCAATGGGTTAACCAGTATATTAACAATACTATTTACAGAAGTGTCAATTCTCTGAATAAACTTAAACATCATATTCCTTACTACAGCTTGACATGCAGGTGTATTCACCTCAGCAAACATTCTACTTGCACTGGAGTACCTAGGTATCCGTAAAAGCATCCTCATAGCATCATTATAGGCTACAGTGAGTTTCTTCAAACTGCTCTTTTTATATCTGCACCAAAGATGTGCAGTATATAAAGGTGTACAATAAGCTCTAAATAACTCAACTTTAACTTTCCGAGAGCACATATGAAACTTCCTGCACAGCATGTTACCCTGAGCATATAGCTTACGACACTGTCTATATATGTCTCTGTCATCACACAGATCATCTGTAAAAAATGACCAAGGTACTTAATCTCTTTACAAACATCAAGTTTTGCACCACACAAATAAAAATCTGGAAACACTAACTTTTTATGTTCTTCACAATTTACAATCATAACGTGACATTTCGCATTATATTTTACATCATTGCAATGACCGCGGAACCGGGGGGGGGGGGGGGGGGCTGCAGCCCCCCACTTTTTCAGTAAACACGTGCAAACGTATGGCAGTGCAAAACTGTGGTATACACGCAGCCCCCCCCCCCCCCCCCACTAAGCCCCTCCACTTTCCAAGACGTTCCGCGGCGCCTGCATTGTCTACCCCAAATTGGGTACAGACATAATTGTTATTCTTTGTTGAATGAATGAATAAAAAGATGAATGAATGAATGAATTTATTTCATAATACCATTGGTGTCGATCCCGTGGTGGGGGGGGGGGGGGGTATACATCCCAAAAACATTTGAGGTGGGGCGATGGCCTGTATTATCACCCCCCCCCCCCCCCCAAAAAAAAAAAAAAAAAAAAAAAAAATATATATATATAAATATATATATATATATATACATATATATATATTTTTTTTTTTTGGATTTAAAAAAATATTAAAGAATTATGATACATTAACTTGAAACTAATAATTATCCAAACTCAAACAAATTTTATAGCCAAAATATGACGAAATCGGCAGCATTATTATTATTATTATTATTATTATTATTATTTTGGATGGTATGGGTCCGTGATGTTTCATTTTGTAGGTGACGGCCTCCTAATTAATTGCCATAGGGACGTGGGTTGCATACAAAATATGGCCCCCTTTTTTCCAACACATCCAGGTCACCTCAAAGCTTGTTCTTTTCATACAGAAATAGAATAAACTATGATTTATTTCATCTCAGTTTCGATTTACACCATGTTGACCAATAAACCTTTTCACTTGCCTCCTTTGTAATGGAACAGTCCATGTGCCCAAAGCAAATTTGCCATGAAGCCCAGCAAAATTCATTCGCCAAATTGTTGAAGTTGAAAAATAAGGTATAGGCCTATTTCTCCCTGCGTAGGAGCAACTGTGATTGTAAACCTATGTCGTAAACTGATTTGAGTCTGTCCCGCTCAGTGATTGGTGGAAGGAGAGATGGGTGGGAGTACCACAGTGTCAATCGAAAGTTTTTCGCATTAAGATCTACCGCTCCGGTATAGATGTCTTTCAATAAAGATAAAAAGAATTGTTGTTGTTAGTGTTAAAGGCATTCAGTAACTTTGAGGAAGCTTGATTTAATAAATTGTTGAATTTTGATATCTGTCTTGTATAATGATGTTCAGAAGGATAAATAAATAGCCAGGCATAGAAAGGTTTTCAAATATATAATGCTATTATTAAGATATCTGTGACTGAATACTCCCATTTACGAAAGCGTATGGCCATACGCTTAAGTCTAACACTGAGTCAGTGGGGAAAATGAGTCTGGCATTTCCGGTCATTTGCATATGTTTACTTTTGTGAAGCACATGGTGATTTTGAAGTGCTTTTTTCCCCATGGGCTTCATTTTTACACCATATTACATACACTGATAGCATGTAAGGCCAGACAGCTCAGATTTTGTCAAGACTCCACAAAGTTACCTAATCACTTTAAGTACAACGGGCAAGTGAGTAGAGGTCTCGGCGCGCGCTGACGCGCCTCGTAGTCTCGTTGGCAGCCGTTCTCGTTGGCAGTCGTTTACAGGGGAATGCAGCACAGGGGATTACAGCAAGAGGCCTCGGCTACAGGTTAGGCATACGTTGGCTCTATTCGAATATGTGACAGGGCCTTAAAGGGTCAATCCTATCTCTAAACACAAGGGCGAAGGAAAGTTTTTTTTAAGTTGGGGGGGGGGGGGGGGGGGCGGGGGGCTGAAGCAAACATCCTGAAAATTTTTAATGTGCTCGAAGCGCGAAGTCCCTTGCGGCCGGGGTCCAAGCTCTGGGATTCTAGATGCTCTATGATGCAATATCAACCTTATTTTAAATCATTTCCTCAACCATGATAATGCCAGAATGCGATACATAGAATAAGACAAGCACAAAATAACGGGTTGCAGCCATGACAACAGAGAGGGGGGGGGGGGGGGCTAAAGCCTCCCCCCCCCCCCCCCCAGTTCTACGCCTATGTCTAAACAGTAACACTATCTTTCCATGTAATGCTCTCGCATTGCAGATGTATAGAGCATTCAAGCTGCCATCTCGAGACAAATTGAAAAATTATAGGCCCTACAAAATTACTATAAACTGGAACGATTTATGAGAGCAAGCTTCGGGAATAAAAACAAAAGCATGACGCGAAATGTTATCATGTGATAAAATTAGCGATGAATTTACCATTTTGCGATGGATTTACGTATTTGCGGATGCTCATAAGTACCCGCAAATTATTCCTAGCTATCAAAACTTAGCGATGACATCACGGAGCCATGCCATCCAAAATAATAATAATAATAATAATGCCGATTTCGTCTTATTTTGGCTATAAAATTTCCGATGAGCTCATTCATGAATATTAAGTTTACATTTTGCTGTCGCTAATTGGGATGGCCTGAGTGAAATGCAAACTCCATCGCAAACAAAAGATCCGAGATCTAGTGATGAATTTTAGTTTGCGAGCGATATAGCGATGATTGCTAAAATTCATGTAAGTGAAATCGGCTCCTGGCCTTGAGTTGTTTCTGGACGAGTTGTCTAGATCATATATATCACATGGTGTACGAAAATTAGTTTCGAGAGATTGCAGGGATCTCGTCATCTGATCATCTCTTCTAAAGAATGTCGACATGATGAGATCCGGGATCTGGTCATCTGACCATCTCTTCTAAAGGATGTCGATATGATGAGATCCGAGATCTTGTCATCTGATCATCTCTTCTAAAGGATGTCGATATGATGAGATCCGAGATCTCGTTATCTGACCATCTCTTCTAAAGTATGTCGACATGATGAGATCTGGGATTTCGTCATCTGATCATCTCTTCTTAAAGATGTCGACAAGATGAGATCCGAGATCTCGTCATCTGATCATCTAAAGTGAAGGATGTCGACATGATGAGATCCGAGATCTCGTCATCTGATCATCTCTTCGAAAGGATGTCGACATAAGATCCGGGATCTTGTCATCTGATCTTTTCGCTAGTAAGATGTCGACTTGCCATTATAATTATCTCAACATCTGGGTGGCGCTTTTATGCTTCCATAATATAATGAAGCAAAATAATTAGGCAATGATAGGAACAAAATATTAGTGTCTCTCTGGGCCATGCAGAAACGAGATGTAATAAACTAGCTAGTACATGGACCAGCTATACTGATTTTACCAGTTTCAAAATTATTGTGTAGGCCCTATTTCAGTTCACAAATTATAAAAGAAGCGAACTGAAATTCATGGAAATACATGTAGAATCCTGACTTAAAATCAAAACAAAACAAAACAAAACACAACAGAAGCATGTTAAATAGGAACAGAATATAACAAAGAAAATGATTATATTAAAACAAAATAATGATCAGATTCTACTCGACAGAAAAGTAATGTGGCATAGAACTAAAAACAAAACATGATAGCAGCATATTGAATAGAAACAGAACCTCGGCAAACGTACGAAAATTATATCAGAACCAAGTCGCATAATTATATATATGGGAGTATACACTAAAGAAAGTAATTTTTACATCCATAGAAACAAAACAAACCACACTAACGGCCGCTGTTAAACAAAACCTACACAAAACCAAAAAAAAAATACAAATAAAAAACAACAACAAAAAGCAGTATGTTGAATACAAACAAAACCTCAACAAAACAAAGGCAAATTTTATCAAAACAATATTGTGTACATCAGGGGAGTGTTTCATCAAGTGTTTTATCAGTGATTTTTGCCAACAAGTGTTATAAGCTACTGAAATCCTTGCATCTGATTGGCTGAGAGCAAATTTGTCTGTAAAAATCACTGACAAACCCCTTGATGAAACGCTGCCCGGGTTTCATTTGACGGAGAGTGATATTGCTGACCTATATCAGAGCGGGTGCAAATATCAACCGTTGACAAACAAAACAGAATATAAGCGAAGCATATTAATCAACGACACAACCTCAACAGAAAATATACGAGTAATTATATTAAGGTACTGTACATATCACATAACACTCGATGATAAGTATAACAAAATTACAAAGTTATCATGGTTATGGTAAGGGCTACATCAAGGCGGTTACAAATGCATAATTTTTTTTAAATTGATGTTCTGTTGCTTTTTTTAGCCGTAATTCAATCTTTCAAGGTGTGTATTGCTAATTCACATGATATCTGTATAGGTATACGTACACCCCATCTCTTAGTGTCTTCCGTATGAAGGGTTCCTTCTTATCAGACAGAAAACCTGGATTTTGTCGTCATCACCGTAACATTTTAGATTTGAAACACTCTTGAATTTATTATTGAACATAAAAAGTTTTAAGACACTTTAAGCGATGTTTCATAAAATCTACGCTTTCAGGATAGAACAAATTTGTTGGATTTTTTTTTTCTCAGAGTCTATAACATAAAACTATGACTCTTCCAAACCGTTGATGTGTATCTATTGTATTTTCTTCCTATTTCATCTGCTTATCACTAAAATGAATGTTCGTTGTTGGCAATCTGAGCTTGCAGTTCAACAAACACGAATCAAATGGGATTCCTCGCTCGCGGTACCCAGATTCATCGGATGGCTTCAAAACGGGATATTTTGTTCTCCTAATTAAGGACACAATGATAATTATGTTGAGAAGAGCATAATAGTTTCACTATTTAAGAGCCGGCGAGGTGGGGGGGGGGGGGGGGGGGGTACTCGGTCTGTGTAGAAGGTGTGTAACTCATGACTGTTCCAGGATTTCAAAATTACCCCCTATTCCGGAGAAAAGGAGTGATTTGATCAACCACCTATTCAGGCGCGGAGTGGTCGTGGAGAGTTTGGAGAGTTTTTCACAGGGGCCGCTAGATATTTTTGGCTAGAAGGCCGGTCAATTTTTGGTTAGAAGGCCGGTCAATTTTTGGTCTGAAGGCCAGTTGATACGGGTTCTGTCGCATCGAAATTCCCCAAACGAATTTCACTCCCAACCCGCCATTGTCCCAATTTAACACGAAAAAGAAAAGAAAGAAAGAAAATTTAGTCCATCCCGACTTCTATATTAATGGCATTTCAAACAGACTTTCGAAATGATATTGAAAATATTTATCCATATTTTACAATCTTAATTAAAAATTCGCGGATTTTCCGCCCAATTAACCAGCGATCCGCGGAAAAACGCCATTTCGGGGGGCCGGGGGGGGGGGGGGGGAACTCCAATTTCTCCGCAGAAATTTGGAACAGTCATGCGTACAAATTTTGATGGTAAGTGAACATTCCTTCCCCCCCCCCCCCCACCCCCCCCCCCCCTCCCCCCCCCCCTCCCGCTGCCCCCATAGGACTCGCTCAAACGTTCATCATTTTACAGAGTCATCGTCGTCGGGTTCGCAGCAGGGACGATATTTTCGACAACACCAGTAGAAGAATAACACTAGGCCACACGTCAAGAAGACTGCTATCATCCATAAAATAGTGCATCCTATCTTCTTGCATGTCACGGATCACCAATTTTCTGAAACACTCTACCCTATATGGAAAGAACAGAAAGTTCTGAGTGATAATATAAGAGGAAATCGTTTGGCTGTTTCGGGTATAATATTAGACATGACTGTATTATTAATCTAAACCATCAGCTATCTGTTTCACCAGGAAGAAAGATCTGAAAGCTTTAATGATCAAGCTCGTACAGGTTTCAACATGTTCTCAAAAGTGAGGAGGTGGCGGGGGGGGGGGGGGGGGGCGCCTTCGGTAAGGATGTTTTAAATTCGGGATGTTGAAAATAGGCATTTCCTTTGGCAAGACAGTAATCTACATTTGCCACACTCCACCCAGGTGAAGTAAATGGGTACCCGGTATAGGAAGAAATTCTTTCAAATCGTTGAGCGCCTTATCATGGTCGCTCGGCTAAAGCCGGGGTAATAATATGGTTGTATAGCGCCCTGAGAACAGTATAATTATACTGATGAGGCTACCCTGGGTAAACAAAAAATATTTTTATGTACGCCACCTGTTTACCCTCTTGCCCAGTCCTGGAGACGTCGAATGAAACGACGGGCACCCTGCTAGAGCGTTTACACACTACTTCAGGTTTTTTACATTAATGTTATTAATAATGAAATTATGAACCAATTGAATTTCCTTGTATATTTTTAAAAGAAAAATCCTTCTCAAATGTATAGAGTCGACAATGTTATGCTCCCCTCCCTTCCCCATCCCCCTCACGCACTCACACACATTCCATCATCAACTCCCGTTCGCACTGTTCTTTTAGTGATTTTCTCAATTTTGTTTGTTTAGTTTTAACAAGTTTTATGGATAGCGTACGCGAAAAGACAAAATACACATCAATATAATAATAACATTTCCCACGAACCTAACAAAGACAATAAGTAACTGTGGCCAAACTCATATCTAATCGATTATAACTAATCACATGTCTTA
The DNA here is from genome assembly GCA_025617745.1 of Heliocidaris erythrogramma. Taxonomy (NCBI): domain Eukaryota; kingdom Metazoa; phylum Echinodermata; class Echinoidea; order Camarodonta; family Echinometridae; genus Heliocidaris; species Heliocidaris erythrogramma. The sequence continues at coordinate 26,003,601 of CM046857.1, read as the reverse complement.
AAGATCACATTACAAGAAAATCACAAATATGGCAATTAATGTATCACTAGAAACTGGGAAGCTTACAGATGGCAATCGTAAAAGTTTTATGTCAACTGCGTATCTGATGATTATAAAAACAACATAAATAAAAGCTCTTCTAAGCATCTGGAATATCCGAGGATTCGCCAGAAATATAGCGATGTTTTGATGTCGTCACACTCGGGATCGATCCTGCTTAAGCAGACGACGTCCTATAATGAATGAACGTAATTGCAATGCAATTATTTATCAAATTAGAAAGAGGTTGGTATATTTAAACATGACCTTATTTCACACCATTCTAAAAGGGAAAGTGAAACTGATTCTGATAACTAAAACCGTTTGATTGTAAATACACAGGAGAAGGGTCAATGATCATTGAAATAAACCCCATTTTCAAATTGAAAAGCCCTCCGAATAATAGCACCGATGGCATTCGTTCCCTCTTGAAACGCCGAACATGCCCCGGTGCAAGCAGCTGAAAATACAATGGCGTCTTATTTTGTTTACAAGTGACCGATTCCTTTATTTTTTTAACGCTGCATTTTTCATCAAAATAATACCATACACGAAGTTAAGAGTGAGGCAACAGACTAACATTAAGACTGACGCTAGTCAAGTAAGAGAAATAAGTGAAGAGGAGATGGCAAAACAGGAACTGAAAAATGTGTAAGATGTTATGGGACATCGTCTGCTTAGACAGGACTGGCCCCTGGTGTGTCGTCACACATCTCAGCAGCGTTCGAGGAGCTCTTACCGTTTTATAATTGATAACAATCATTACTTCAAATGTTTCCAAGCGTTGAATTTGGATAACCTTGTTTAATTTATGCCATCTATGCAATAAAAAGTATTAAGCCAATATTTACTTTGATGGAATTTTCTTGTAATGTGATCTTTAATTGAAAGGTATTTTCTTTCAAAAAATAATTGTGCCCTTTATTTCTGTCAACACGTCCTCGATATATTCTCTTCCTTTAACAGAACTGACTTCACTCTTAACTACCGATATTAATATTAACTTTATATAGACATGAGCTAACCCGTTATTCTATCAAGAGCATGCTGCAGTGGTGTAACTCACGTCTTCCTGTATATTTTGAGCTGTGCGTTCATCTTGCTTTATGCCATATTCTCGTGTGGACTCCTCAGGCATGTCAGAGTTTATCTTCTCCCAGCTCATTTGCTTCCTCTTTCGTAAAAATGATGGCAAAGATCGACCGGGTATTCTTGTCCTGTTATAGACGAATGCTGGTGTACTGGACCTACTGGATTATAAATGATCATGAAAACTGATGGACGTAGTCAGACTTGTTAAACGGCACAGACCGGGGGAGATATAAAATCACACCCTCACACACACACACCCACACCCCCTCCCCGCGCCTGACTACACCAGTGCAAATAGACTACAAGTTATTGTTTGAACTATAATCGTAAATGACACAAGATATTTCTATATTAATCGATTAACTCGATTCGATTTGATCCATTGGCTGCCACTTGATCATTGGCTTAGAGACTCATTATAACATTTTATATGTTTAACTAAACCATCTAGAAGTGATATATAATTTATACACGTTTGAATATCATTATACGACAATTATGTCAGTCACCGCTGGGTTACATTGTGAAAGCTTCCAATCCACATTTTCTAGCATCAATAGCATGTACTTATAACAAATGTATAGAAATCGTGTTCTAATCACTCTCAAATATATCTATTCAAATATGAATAGAAAGACAGGTAAGAGGGACCCTTATGATAATACATGTATGTTCAAAATGAATAGATGAAGTATCAAAGTCATTCCGATATTGCTATATGCGATATTAAAGGTGACTTGAATTCTTTTCAAATTGACGAATTTCGGGTTCAAAATTATTTATTTAGCTGTTCTATTAAACAATGGATATAGGCTGCATGTCACGAGAGTGTTAAGCTGCAAACAAACTAGCCACACTCTTACAATTTGTATTTCATACCCTTTGATCTATAAAGGTGAAAGGAATGGCAAACGACCAGTCGTGGGGCTGGAATGAGTTTCAACATGATGAAGGAATAAAGGAATGGAAATGAGATTTAAAAAAGATAACTATTATGTAAGTTCTGGCTACGCGTATATACAGCAAGTTGATTCTTTAGTCATCTTCCTCGTGTTTATCAGGTTAGCTTAAAAATCATATTGAAGGGTCCGGGCATTGGCGGCGCAACTTGGACGGAGAGGAAAAGGGCATCTGCGGTGATTTCTTGCCACGGCCGGGGGCACGCGACTGGCTTTTCCATTAGTTGCTGTACACTTCTTCAAAATTCCCTGGGGGACGCGTACGTCCCCCAAAATGAATAATGTCAAGATTCAAGGTTTAACAAATTTCCACCTTTTTTTAAAAAGAGCATTATAACATAAGCACAATTCACACAGAATTACGTGATGATAGCATTGTTAATATTGGAAATAATAAATCATTCATGCCAAATAATCAAAGTTCATCAACAAATACAAGCAATACGAATCCGGTTGTTGGGCAATGCGAAAGAAACGTACGGGGTCTATCTAAAAAGTAAAGCTTGTATACTGTATAGGCCCCGGTATGAGAACATTTAGGCTAAAATGGGCCCGGGGGATCATTAAAAAAAATGGCTGGTCACCAACAAAAAGGGTCGGTCGCTCCGAAATTCCCCTCTCGAATTTTAGTCGCAGTACGCCCCTGATTCCATCAGATAAATACAGCCCTAGAAACAATTATTAGATCAAGCTCCAATATAGGGGTGTATATACGCATATACAATGATCGTACAAAAGTTTTCATTTTACCTCTTTGAATATTTACCTCTATGAATATATAACATATCATAGAATTTTAAGTTGATATTGTGGTATTTTGTTTCCTTCTTACCACAGTAATGAAATGATCAGTCTTGGTCTATTTTTTTTCTATGGCTGTTGATGATAACTTGCAAGACTGATGATATCGAAAGTTTCCATTTCGGTATCACCAGCTTGGTAAATATGTTCTCCTTTAATGTATTCGAAGTCATATACGTTCGCTTCCCGGTTTTTCTGTTCGGACCCACTTCGAATAATAACAGAATCATCTCTACGAAATCAAATTATCAGTTCCTTGAGCTGCGGGAATATTAACGTGAATATAGTATAGGAAATCTCATCAACAGCCATGGACAAAATAAATAGATCAATATTGATAATGTTATTTTTATGTGGTAAGGATGTCAATTTTGTTTGTTTGTAAGCGTCATTACCCCTATAATTGGAGTTTCATCTAATAATTTTTTTCCAGGGCATGTAGACCCCGGGGGGGGGGGGGCACTCAGATATATGGGTGTACACATGCGCGTCCAAGAAAACGCGTAAAAAGGGGTCTTTTTCAGGTGGAACGCGTAACGCGCGAAGCGTTAAGCGTTCCAAAAACGCTGATTTTCAACAAAAAGGGGTGCTTTTGACTAATCTGGCCGAACGCGTTTAGGGGGTATATTTTTCACTTTGGCACCAATATGTAAATGGGACATTTTCTGATATTTTCAGGGATTTTCACGTGGATTTACAGCCCGATTTCAGTTCAGAGAGTGGCGCGCGGCAGTGCATGCAGATGGATGCAAAAAAGAGAGGAGAATCGGGAGCGGAGAGTAATATTTAAGTCAAACCTGTTTAGGGAGGTTGGATGATGAAAAACCGCGCGAAAATCCTCGTTTAGGGGTCTTTTTTCATCCAAGTATAAAACCTGTTTAGGGGGTATTTTGAAAACCCATGGGACAGGAGTCGAATATTTTGCAGTATGTAGCCCCTCCCCCCCAATAAGAAAGTCCGTTCTCTCCATTTTACCTCATTAAGGGTAGGGATAGTCATTTCGTTTCTGAGTCCGCCTTTGACTATATTCCCAAACCCATTATAAGAACCATTATCCATGACATAATAATATGTCAGCAGAATAGCGGAGGAATATGAATACGTGTGAGCAAGATGGAGAATTTCTGAAGGAGAGCCTGCGAATAAAATCCGATTCAATTTATTGAACAAATTTATTCCATGAAGAAATTGCATGAGGACAAGTACTTTTCATGCCAAGGTATTTGAAACGGCATGACTTGATCGTGTTGATATCTTTTCGAATGCAGTGTTTGTCTACATCACCTTCTCAAGTCTCCAGCTCGTCTACGACTTCGTCGATACTTATAGGTCGACAGCATCGATCTCTACCTTGGTCGACAGAGGTGGAAGTTTGTCGACAGATGTTTGTCGACAGATGGCGCACCATCGGCAACATCTCACCGTCATGGCTGTGAGATCAGTGTTGGTCGTATACAGGGCTATGATACAGGGAGGGCGCACACCTGTAATTATTTCCCCATAGGCTCATTGACTTGCGTTAAAAGTGAGAAATAAAAAATATCATGAAAAATAAGTGCTAGCAATGGCACCATTCAAACTTGGGTCTTGACTGTAGTTCATATAATTTCCTTGACTGCCTAAAGATATGAAGTGGTTGCAACTTATACTACCCACAAACCTGGTCTAACTAATCTAGAGTGGTTTTGGGCTGGTAATATAAAGTCTCCATAAAATCCCACTGGGACCAAATCCTGCTCTCTCTCATGGGACTGATCTGGCCAGTAATTATCTTTCTTTAGGCACATAATGTTGAAATATGTATTATTGATTGTATATGCTTTTTTTCAACAATGACATTATCTCTGATACAGCTCGAAGCAGCCTTATGGTGAGATCGATGGATCGCTGGTACACGTCACTCGAAACTGACGTGTTCAGTTCATAGAGGGCCGCATGCTGGGGCGATGTTTACATACACCTCCCATAGAAAAGAGAAGAAACAAAATGAATTCAATATATTGGCTTGAAAAATCCCTGAAATAAAATGGGATGTGGTTCCGGAAGGCATGTATATAGCGAAAGGAAACTAAACCAAAAAACAACAACAACAACATCAACAACAATAACAAAAACACAAAAACAACAAACAACAACAAAAACCCCCCCAAAATGGAATTATGAGTGTCATTTGTACCTGGCTCTATATAGGCCTACCTATCTGTACAGTCTGAATAACCACCAAAGAGGGGCATACCCCGTAGCTGAATAATAGGAGGTTTTGTGGACACACTTTGAAAAATCACCAATTTGAGCCATTATTCTTGTTTAGAATGTCGGCTTAATGGCTTGGGCTGCCCCCCCCCCCCCCCCATAACAAAGAAAAAAGGACTTGATTCACTGCCCTCATACCCTCCCGTATTTCTCCTTATCCTCACTGGAAAAGCAGAATTAGAAAGCTGCATTTCGAGGACATACAAGCCAGATGTCTATATGATAACTGCCTGACGTCGGTCAGCTCGACCTTCCTTTTAATTTATTCTATAAATTTACTGCTTGTCAGAATTATTTGGAGAATTGAACCACCATATTTTCTTCTTTCTTTTCCCTTTTTTTTTTTGCTTGACCTTTTATTTCTTTATTTCTTAACTTATCTTTTATATATTTTGCTTGCTTATGTGGAGGTGCCCCCCCCCCCTTACAAAACCCTGGAGCAGCTCCTGCGCGAAATAAATCCCAGAGTGAATGTCGCAGGAGCAATATCTGCGACCATAGAGCGTGCGAGAATCTCTAGATCTGTGCATGCGCACGAGCGATCCACAACAGGTGTATTTTGCACTCCGAATGCTGCTCCCACTCGGAGTTCAGACCCAAACGAGGATAGACGCTAAGTTGGATTAGTGCATGAATTGGATCTCACACATAAGAAGAGTGTGTTCGTCCTGAAATTTCGTAAGTAGAAAAAACTTTCAATTAACTTCTTGATCGTAGCATTAATACCAGTGTTGGTCGTGTGCAAAAAAATATTCATCAGAATTCATCAGAACATTTTAAAAAACCTTTTTAGGAGCCTAAGGGATAGTTTTAAAAATAGAACCTCTGCCCTGGAAGAACAAGACTGCGATAGCTCATTAGCTCAAAATCATCAACTGCTACTACATGTCTACATCCATGGACAGACTGCATTTTAATTCATTTCTGTTTGTATCTTTTCCTATGATTCCTGCTTTCTCTATGTTTCTGGTTTTCCAGAACCGCTTGCTTTGCCCCCCCCCCCCTCCCCCCCCCCCCCCCCCCCCCCCTGCCCAAAAAAGAAAATGTCCTCGAACTTCGAAGTAAAAAACATTTATGTAAATGTTGTTAAGAATATCAGTGAATACTAGTCCCCGGGAGCCTTTTTTCTGTGAAACTACTCATCCGTCATAATGAATGAATGGATGAAATCAATGGTATGAATCAAAGAGCTCTTGGTATGAATGCCTTTTCATGCTGTATTTGCTTGTCTGTATATCCCCAAGCTACTTTGGTCTACAGCAGACGTCTGTGTTGAAAACTGGGACTTGGGTCTAGTACAGTGTGTGATAAAACATGATGTGGAAAATGATTTTCCTTCGATACCATGCTTTGAGTTCGATACCTGAAAAAATAAATACCTGAAAAATATCTTTAAAGCGTTTCACCCCTATATGTTTACATGTTAGACCAAGAACAAGCACAGCAGGAGGTATAATATTTGCTACTATAGCGTGTGGTCCAAAGGTTGAAATTATAAGAGCTACTTTGGTGTTTGATTTGCTGTGTTTTGATTGCCTGCTATTGTTCAAGATCGTAATGTACAGAAATTATAATGAATCAACTTGAATAGGCTTCTTTTTTATCTTCTTTGTGCGTTTTCACGATTGAGTGATTTTTTTACTGTGTGTTTCCTTTTAAACGCCAAAAGAGAACGAATGCGTGCATGTTGTACAAGGTAGGCCTGTATAGCTACAGTTATGGTTGGGTAATGCTGTTTTTCATCAGATCTACCCGGGATATTTTAAATCAACATTGGTAATCATGTTCTACTCACTTGTCTGTAGTATAGGGGAAACCCTGCCTGAATCGCTCGATTGAAAACGTTCTATGGTAACTAAAATCCCGTCCCGACTCCAGTGGCTACCTCTTGTCGTTTTACAAACACTGTGTGAGTCTCGCACCTTAATTTTATTTCTCGTAAAAACTTCCGCTTTTGGAAGGCCTATGGATCGCTTTTCGTATGCACACGTAAGTATGAGTAATTAGATGTCCAGTCATAGAAACTGAATTATATCAAGTTAAGTATGAAAGGCAGCAACTTTCGACATACTCATGTATTCATCTGATTAAAGCGTAGTAAAACGTAATATTGGTGAAGTCATCTTGTATTGACAACGCCAAAGAACAGAAATGTATATAACAAGACAGTGATTATTTTCACTGTTGCATTGTTTGAAATATAGTTTAGTCTCCCCTCTTTTCTGTATATCTGTTTCTTGTCTGTCTGTATGTGTGTCTGTATGTGTGTCTGTATTTCCCCCTCTTAAATTTATGCCTATTATCTTATCGTTCGGATATGCCCATTTCACATTTGAGATAACATTTTTTCCCACGTACTAATTCTTTTCTCATATTTTTTCACCCCCATCCAACTTGCAGGCCCCTTCAACCGATCGAAACGAAGGATACTTTGGAACTATTAAAGTACGTCAGCGTCTTATGTCTCATTGAAGAAACTATCATAGAGGTCTATGTTTTTATGATCAGGAATGTCAGGTGACGATAAGCGTTAATCACCGTGCAGAATTTCTAGCTACCTTGAAGATACCTTGCAACACTTCAGCTTGCTCGTAACGCAGACGACGTCATAATTTCGCGCCTGTGAATCATGAACGGGCAAACTTGTTGAAACTTTACATTTTTTCTTCGCCCGTCGAGTTATTAAAAACAGGAATGGATGGGGGCAAAGAGTTAGACGCTGAGACTTATCGGCAAGGCTATCTCCAGAGGAAAAAGGGGGTCGCTAAGGTAAGACGAATATTTCTTTATTTTTCTCCTTAATTGACGTATACGTCAGAGAAGTTTTCAGCGTACGTTGATGAATGAGATTAGAGGGGGGAAATCCCAGGAGTGAGTGAGATATCGGTGGCATCTGTCTTTGTGGTTAATTGACGTCATGGAGAACATTACAATCTGTTCTCCTGCAGTTCTACTCTGTAGTTCATTATAGATGGTTGATAAACATCATGGAGATTTCACTCACAAAATGTCGATCATTTTTTTTTATGTACGCTTATACAAGTCCGACGGGAATCCTATAATTGGATTCTAGGCCTTTTCTCGCTCTCTTATAGGCCAAACCCTTCTTATTTCTCTGTACTTTAATATATTAATATATATATTAATACATATATATATATAAAGAAAGTATTCTGCGTCCGTTTTGGTAAAATACAAATAGAAAAGACTAATATAAATTTAAAAAAACCGTAGAGATGTCAATAATCCAATGTCAATTGACATCTCCACGGTTTTTTGATTTATATTTGTCTTTTCTATTTGTATATATTTCTTTATGATATATATATATATATATATATATATATATGTATGTGTGTATGTATGTGTGTATGTATGTATGTATATATATATCTTGTTCTCTTTCTTTCTCTATTGTGCTATCTCTTTCTCTCTTACTGATTTCTCTCCAGTCCTCCGGGCTCCCCCTCTCTCCTAATTATCGCATCTTTATCCCTTTCCCTCCATCTCTATCTTAATTTCTCTCCTATACTCCCACTCTCTCTCTCTCTCTCTCTCCCCCTCTCCCCCTCTCAAGTTTGTTTCCTACACCCCTGGTATATCTTTTATTCTTTATGTCCTTTGCTTTTTAATATTGTCCTCATCTTACATAGGTCATATTTGACAGTATCCAGGTGAATATACGGATGTTTATTACATTAAAAATGTATCTATGATTGTCAGAATGATATTGCAACACTCAATGTATCTGTGCATGTAAATATTATTATGCTTCAAATTGTATATAAAATATATATCATGATGATAATGTTACATTTAAATAACCATTACAACATGAATGCTTCATGCGCTTTACAATGCCAGCTGCCATGTCTATTAATTAACACTATATGAACATGACGGACAAGTGGACAGAATAAACAATATATCATTCTACCCTTCACAATGGTTTTTGTAGACAAAAGAACATCCATTTACTGCTATTCTGTACCATTATATGTACAAGGTGTCGCATGCCTATGCACCTACTTATTTTACACAATAGCAGTGAAGGGATGTTCTTTTGTCTACCAGAGCAATAGACCTGTTCTGTAATGTATTCAAAATTTCTTCTCTGAGCACCTTGTGACGAGCTATTCCGTTAACCTGATTTTTATAAATGAGCATCAATGCAATAATATTGTAAAATGACTACATTATATTGACCATTTACCTTTATGTTATATATGTATGTATCTATTTTTGAAATGTAAATGTATGTTAATGAGAAATATGAAAATAATGAAATGAAATGAAAAATGAAATGAATCCAGTTTGCATACATTACTTGTTGCTATGTCCGACAAGCCTTCGATAAGCTTTCAGGTTGTCAAGAACAACCTTTGTTTGAAAGGTAGGTCTATATGTAAAATTTGCATACATTACCGAAGCGGTCTATTGTGGAGGGTAGAATGAGGAGTTGCTTATTTTGTCCACTCACTCTTTGTCCGTCATGTTCTTAGTGAATACTAATGGCCATTGAATTTTAAGCCCGCACACAAGTGTGCACTCATATGAATTTAAATAATATTGGCAAGAAGCATGAAAAGGAAACTAATAGTACTTTTTCGAATAAGCCAGTAAACAAAATATGACAGGACTGTAAATAATTTCAATTTGAAATATTAAATTCTTTACATGTTTATGTGTTAGAAAGATATCAATCATTAAAACTGCATCAATTTTCAATATTGAAATGCATGATGAAATAGGGCAGCTTTACTTCAGTAATATACTAGAGATTTTCTTTATAAAACGATTATTTTGTTGTTGTTATTGACATTTTAGCCACATAAATCTTCAGCTTTCTGCAATCAGGCAATAGGCTTTTCTGTTGTTGTTGATGTTAACTATAAATTAACCACTTTCTGTTTATGTTATGTTTCTTCTTTTCTTTCTAAATATTTAGTATTTGTCAAACTTTTTTAATTTACAGTTTTCAAAAATATTACATTTCATCTCATTTTAGCTTTGTTTTCCATTCTGTTCTATTTTCATGGTAGTTAAATGACTACCTGTCTCGCTTTCACCCTCCCAATCCATGTCTGTCCGATTGTTGATGCCATAATTCATGTGGACCTGTATGAGTCATTCGCGAATCTATTTTAGAAAATCAGAAGCTAACTAAGATTGACAAAATCCGCTACCCTACTTCAAAGAAATATATGATATCTTTGCCCTCATTTCCTCTCCATTTTCATCGAAGTCATGAATAATTAACTCTGTTGAAGTCAGCATTAGTCATATCGTTTAATCGCGATTGTGTTTCCTGAAACGATGTGGGGTTCTCGTTTCGTTACTTGCCAAATCACAGCCCAGAACGCTATCCGTTATTTCAATCCTTATATCGCAAATAACACGAATATCACAAAATATTTGCATTCAATTTTGCTGCTTGATGCTATCGGTGACTGGAAGAATTACTCAATTGGCACTTTCCACATATTATAAAACATTTGATAACCGTACATCAAGAAATGTTTTACCGGGACTGTTTTTTGAAGAGCTACTGAATTTTCTTTCCAGAGGTTCTGAATTAACATGGCAGCATTTCACCATCCACGATACTGTGCACACTTAGAAATAAAGGTACAATTTTGCACCCTTCAAATGCAACACTGGCAGCACTTTTTTTGGGTGCAACTTTGCACCCTAAGAAGCTTTTTGCACCTTAAAGTGTGCAGTTAGCTTTCAACCTTAAAGAGTGCAGAGTTGTACCCTAGGCTTTAGAAAAGGTACAAATTTGCACCCTTTTCAGGCGCGGCGTGCACACGCCCCCCCCCCCCCGTTTTGTCTGACAAAGTATGCCCCGGACCCCCTAGATGGCCGTTTGGCTTCGTCAAACGGAGGGTTCCTCAGTGTGCGCCCCCCCCCCCCCTTCTGAAAATCCTGTATCCGCCCCTGCTTTTGGATGCAAACGTTTCTGCACCCTTGAAGGTGCAAAGTTGCATCTTTTAGGGTGCAAACGGGCATTAAAGGGTGCAAACAAGAACAAAAAGGTGCATTTTTGCAGTGTTGCATTCAGGGTGCAAACCTGAACCTTTTTTTCTGTGTATCTTTCATTATTTATGCATGTAGGCATAATGTATCTTAATCTATATTGAGGATGCACCGTAACCGTACATATAAGTATATCCCCCACTTATCTTATCATACTTCCGTAAAGTTTATAGCTTTTTTTAATCAGCACATGTATGTTCATGTTCTGCCAAAACAAAAGGGATGTTTATCGAAAGCAAAATTGATATTTCGTTCGTATTTCCTGTCAATTCCTGGAAATTATGTTCTTTCTGTATAATGTGGATGTCAAGGAGAGACGTGGACTGAGCTCTGAAATAAGAGTTTATTTTAAAAAGGAACGAACCTGAGCATGATGAGGTAAATCATTAACGTTGTTTCCTGCCCCACACAATACTGCTCTATGCTTTAAATATGATGAAGATAAATTATCTTTTATTAGGAAAACAACTATCATATATCCCCCACTTATCTTATCATACTTTCGTAAAGTTTATAGCTTTTTTAATTAGCACATGCGTGTTCATGTTCTGCCAAAACGAAAGGGATGTTTATCAAAAGCGAAATTGATATTTCGTTCGTATTTCCTGCCAATTCCTGGAAATTATGTTCTTTCTGTATAATGTGGATGTCAAGGAGAGATGTGGACTGAGCTCTAAAAGAAGAGTTTATTTTAAAAAGGAACGAACCTGAACATGATGAGGTAAATCATTAACGTTGTTGCCTGCTCCACACAATACTGCTCTATGCTTTAAATATGATGAAGAGAAATTATCTTTATCGGCGTCTTTCGCTTTTACCTCTTTAAAATCGGAAATATTATTGCCCAACACTAAACCAGAAAATAAAAGAAGTTTCTTTCTATTTTTATTTTTTTAAGGAATTATTAATACGAAAAGGGTATTTATCGGCGGCTTTGGCTTTCGCTTTTGCTTCCATGTAAAAACCTACCTGCATAAAACTACTGCAGGAAATACTCGAGTGTGGTAATTCGTTTGCATAATAACGTAAATTGTCCGATAGGATGACGTAATTCTATGCGGGGGGAAATCCCCTTACAAAGGTCGTTCCATCTCGATGTATTGTTTTCATGCGTTCATTGCTAAAATCATTGAAAATTGTAATATTAATGTACATGTACTGTACTATGAAAGGATTTTAGACGTTAGATCATACGGCAAACGCCAATTTACCGTTTCTTCATGGAATTCATTTGCCATTGCTCTTCGAGTATTTGATGGTAGCACGGGTGTAAATATGCAAGAATTTCTTTCCAACAAGGGGAGGGGGAGGGAATGACCATTTATAAAGAACAAAGCCATCCCCCCCCCAAAAAAAAAATGAAAAGAAGGGATGCACGGATCTATGCCAATGGATGGTAGGCCTTACTGTATAATTATTTCTCTAGTTATTCTCATTATTCTTATCGCCATTTCTTGAAAATGCTTTTATCAGTACTAAATGCTAATCATTTTTAAAATACTTTCGTGGAATTTTTTTTTTTGGTTACATTCTTAGACTTTTAATTGATAATAATAATAATAATAATAATAATATTAATAATAATAATAATAATAATAATAATAATAATAATAATAATAATAATAATAATAATAATAATAATAATAATAATAATAATAATAATAATAATAATAATAATAATAATAATAATAATAATAATAATAATAATAATAATAATAATAATAATAATGATGATGATGATGATGATGAACGCTGCTTATATAGCGCATAAATCACTTACTAAAGTCCCTATGCGCTTAAAGAAAATATATACAGAGATAGGTCAGCATAGAAAACAAACATGCCTGGTACATGGAGTTATGATAATAAACGCCAAATAATTACAAAGAATCAAATATTTAGTTACAAAGAATCAAATAATTAGTTACAAAGAATCATTTAATTACTTACAGAGAATCAAATAATTACTTACAAAGAATCAAATAATTACATATAATAGTTTAGTAAAGTAGAACACGGAGAAGATTATGTGTGTCACTGAAACTACCAGACAGCCTAAGGAAATGATCAAATATCGATTGACAAAGAGGTATGTTTTCAACAGCCTTGAATGACTCTATTGAATTTGCCTGATAAAACAGTCGATAAACAGTCGATACTTTCATTGTCATGTCAAATTAAATTAATACGAGGATAAAGCTATGGGGGTATAGCCGTGTAGGCCTACTCTGATCTGCGAATGATTGAAGTCTAGTTTCAAATCAAGTGTAAATTGATTCAGTGAGATCTACTGCAGCTGACCCGCCCTCGGGGAGGTGAAGTTATACAGATTCATGATTCAAATCGGATTGAATCACTCTGGTCAAGATTGTCATGAAAAATTCTGTCAAATCTTCCACAAAGTCTTTGAACAGCTTACCATATACACGTACACATATTAAGATGTGCAATTCGTAAGGACGCGTGGACTAGTCACGTCGCCGGGAGCTCACTGGGATGCTTCCGGCCCCTTCCCCCGGGGGTAAGAGTGAGGGTTGAGTCAGCTCATCCTGTAGTAGACAAACCATGGAGGGGCGGATTCAGAACCTTGTAAAGGGAGAGGGGGTGCAATGCCGAAAAAAATCTTAGACAAGCAAAATAGAAATAGAGGGGAAAATACATGTTCTTGTGCCCTTTGTAAAAGGGGGAGGCGTGGCAGGACGGGCCGGTTGTGCCGCCCCCCCCCCCCCCCTTAATCCCCCAGTGCGACCATGTAGGCTTATGTCGGTTGAGAGAGGGATGAGTTTGGGTGACGAAAGCTGTCAATCCAGTGGCGGATTCTATGAGAGGGAAACAAAAGAAAAAAAACACGAAAAAAAAATCTGCACAAATTGTGTTGAGTGCCCCCCCCCCCCCCTGCCCCCTCCCACCCCTCCGGCTTTGACTAAGTAACCTGTACAATGTGAAAAACATTTTTTTTCAGAGGTTTTGGGACTTGTGCAAAACTGCAATTTTGTCATCCGAATTCCATTTTGTTTGACAATGAAATTGGAATCATGAACAAAGATATAAAGCATAATTAGCACTAACCTCGACCAAAAGACCGCTTCGGTAATGTATGCAAATTTTACACATACCTTTCAAACAAAGGTTCTTCTTGACAACCTGAAAGCTTGCCGGACGTAGTAACAAGTAATTTATGCAAACTGGATTCCAAGCATTGAGACTCATTTATAAAAAGCAGGTTAATGGAATAGCTCGTCACTAGGTGCTCAGAGAAGACATGTGCATACATTTGCATATTACAGAACCGGTCCATTCAATAGATTTAAAAAAAAGTTTCTCCCGTTGTTGCTCGGCGAATGTGTTTTTGAAAATTTTAATGGTTGTGCTACAAATTGCTTAAGCCCCATGCAGCAAGCATGCATTTAATTGTCCCTTATTTTTGTTGTATTTTACAAATAGTTACAGATATACAGCCCTGGAAAAAATATTAGACCAAGCTTCTGTAATAAGGGTACTATAATATGCATACAAAATTATAAAAATGATTTGCCTTTGTATTTCATTGAATGAATACCAAATTCCAGCAATTATACCTTGCTTTTAATAATAATAATAATAATAGTGGCTACTTTGTATAGCGCGCAGGTCCGCCTTTCGACGCTCATGGCGCTGTATAGATAGGTATATATTATTACCCCCGGTCATTGGATATTTAATTTCCTTCTTGCCACAATTATATCACTATCAGTAAACATTCTTGGTCTAACATTTTTTTCCATGGCTGTAGGACTGCAAATTATCTAAAATGAGTAGGTTAACATACCACAGGCCAGTCTAGCTTCTATACCATACAAGGCAATCCGATATGACCCTAACTAAGCCTCAAAACCATATTTTCTTAGATATTAAGGAAATTTGAATATATTATTTCAATAATGATGGTAATTTCTTAGAAAATTGATTTATTTAAATCCTCGTTGACATGAAGCAAACTCCACACTCATGCTCAAAGGACAAAACAAGAAGAAATTGTGGTCTCCCATTTCGTAGAAGGACATTTAGTCCTTAATTCCTTCTGATGAATACAAATTGCTAGCTCATAATTATTCAGAAAAACCCCCAAGAAGCATCAATATTATATGCGAATATAATAATAGCTTGTTTTAATTTCCTCTTCTTTCAATGTAAAACCATAATTTACTCTTTGTCTCGCAGGTATGTTTATGACCAAAAGAATTGAACGGGGTTTAACTGAAGAGTAAGCCGTTGATCTAGTTTGATATATGGTCGATAATGTCTAAAGGAAACGAAAATTCCCAAGAAATTAATAAACTATGATAACGACATGAAGTTCTATTTTTAAGATTAGAAGGGTTCCATTTTAATGTTTCTATCAAGTACTTTTGTTTCTTTAGCATCTGGGGTTATCTGTTTCTTTCTGCGAAGTTTTAGTATTCATATTACCCACTGTAGCAATTTTTCTTATAAGTTCATATATAATTCATTCATGTTGAATCGGTAGGTATATGATATCAAAAGTCAATAGGCATCTTTCAATTGTGCTTGCGAATTCAAATGTGTGTTATCAGAAATCAATGAAATCAAATTAAGTAGCAGGAATTCAGTGAGAATGAGCCGATCTAAGCATTTGTGACTATAATTATAATTATCTTTTGAATTAAAGCTTATTAACGAAATTACATAATTATAAGCAAGCGTCATACTAGTATTTTTGAAGAATTATTTTTTCGGCTTAATCTCATTGTTTTGATGCCCTTATATACAGTTTTTGGTAACCCTCTCCCCAAACAGAGAAGTATGGACAGATCATTGCATGATATTCACGACATTATTAGTGGTTTCGAATTCGTTACCCCTAATATGATAGGGAACAAAATAGATTCCTTTCACGCTGAATATATCATTGTTCTTTTTTTAATGAATCATGTTTTATTGTATTTTAGCCTTGTGATTTCCACATAACCAGCTCGTAGGAATTTTTTGATATCCGCAAAATATACAAGGACTTCAGTTTTTACTTCCTCATCATTTTGAGTGTTGCTATACTGTATTTCAAATAACAGACCCAAATATATCATGATCTTGAGTACTTCAGTGATTTTGTTTCCTGTAATAAAAAAGGTTCCTATTATATGAGTGTCTTTATATTCTTCCTTTTGACATTTCCGTTTCTCTTTTTATATTGCCAACGTGATTGATTACATATCGACACGACAGATGCAATGTAACATGGTGTTATACCCAAACGATATAAGTTAAAGGAGAATGAAACTGAACAAACTTTAGCTGATAATCATGTGGAAAATTGTTAGCCTGTTCAAAATATCTTGAAAATACTTATATTTGATTACTCAGTAATGAGAACAAGGTCTCTAAATTTTGCAGATTCCTTGCTAGATATTATTCCATTGCCATTTTGAAAAACTGTGATGTCATAGTAGGACATGTCCAATTTACCAGTACGCAATGGATATGATGTTGCATAATGAATAGCTATTGTACAACTAAAGCCACCAATGCAAAATGGCGGCCATCTTGGTACCCCCAGCATCTCGCACAGGTGATATCTAAGAGCAGTTGTATGTAGGTCTTTGTCATTTCTTTGAAGAATTGGCAAACCTTTGTCTGACCAAGCAACAACTTGTGCATGCCAAATCCTGTTATAATAAAATAATAATAATAATAATAATAATAATAATAATAATAATAATATCATTAGTAGTAGTAGTAATAGAAGTAGTAGTAGTAGTAGTAGTATATTATTACTATTATTTATTCTGCTTCTTCTTATCATTATTATCTTTATTGATATCATCATCATCATCTTCTTCATTATTATCACCATTATTATCATTTTTATCAGATTACTTATATTCATGAGCATATATATAAAAGTTAAAGTTTACTTGGCTTATCGACAAACTTTCTTGAAAAAAATAATATATCCCTCGTGTTTTCTTGGCTATGTTAATAATTATTACCCTTGAGTATACACTTTGTGTCATTTCATTTTACATGTTGAACATACACCTTTAAGTTGGAATGACGGTTGCCATTTATTTTCACCTGTCATCATCATATAGGTGTTGGCATTGGATAGCATAGATATTCGCTTTGTCATGACTTCCCAGCCGGTGAATCATGTTCCAGAGTTGTTTTGGATCGAGACTGACAAGAGTGAAACGGGGGTATAATCTGGGGCCAATCGCTGGGAAGGGTATACACCCAAACACGCCAACAATAAAACATTGTTTCATTAACTCATTTTCTTGAAAACAGAAACGTTTGCGATTGGCCCTGATTTTGTTTTCGCTGTGTTAAAATCCATGTACCATGTAGTTCATTTAAACTGAATTAGGTGAAGGCGTTAATGTTTGATGCAATTTAGCGTTTTCAATTATAACAAAGACAACTCTTTGCGCAAATATAAAAGTTATTTAAAATCTTTCTTTAAAATGGGAGGGGCATTGTATTAATCGGAATCATTGTGTTATAAAGAATAACACATTCGTTACTACCCTCATGCCCTGAATCTATTCACGGACAGGCATAAGTTCTTGAGAAATTGACTTTGCGTCATAATATACACTGTAAAACATTGGATAATTGTGTTAAATACCCCAATACCCCAACATACAAACACAATAAGGGTGTTCGTTCCTGCTCAGCTTTTGAGCAATTATAGGCCAAATTCGGATGAATTTTGCTAAATTTGAAGTAAAAGGTGATCGCGATTGGGCAGAATGTTACCCATGCAAGTTGGGCAGACACAATCGTAACTGCCCTCTGGATGGGCGTTTTTTACCGGTTTTTTTTTTCAATTGGAGCCCCTTAAAGATAATGTTGAGTTCTGGTCATGAGAATGAATTGTGAAAGAAACTGTCTCAAAGCAATTGGGAAATATTGAAGAAAAAGCAAGTAAGAATTGGTGAAGCCTATGCTGTAAGGTTTTGGAAGCACGGCAATAATAAGAAATTGATTCGTCCTGCTGCGAGTCACATGCACTGCACACAGAAATGTGTATATGGGACTACACACAAATGTTCAGCCCGAACATTTCAGGTATTTCTTGTGATATTTTTAATGCGAGTATGGTGAGGGCATTTGAAGAGCAAACCTTTTCAGGGGACATTTATACTATGATAGTCTTCCAAACTAACATAAAAAGAATGAGAAAGCTCACAAATTATTTTTTAACCTTACCCAGAACTCAACCTTCCTTTTAAATATTTAATAGCTCCGTTGAATACAAAAAATTACAGTAAAAGTATCAGGGACAACGGATACACATACGGAGCAGGTTTTCACTCGTTTAATATTTTTTGGTTCCGGCTTGAGAATGGAAAAATACAACAGATTTAATATGGGAGTTTCTCTGTAATATTAAACATTACCACCATATGATTCTAGTTTTAAAATGGTTGTATTGTTTTCTGTGAAACTCTGAAAGCGGTAAAAGAATATGAATCTGACCAAGGACAATACTGAAAAATGAAAGTATAAGCCTGGATGAAAATAACTTCTTTCACAACCCAAGAACAGCAGACTGATTAATAAATAATAGTCTAATTATTCATTCATAATTATGCCTGCTACGTACAGAAACTCTTTAGTCTTAAAGGCTATGACAGTTTAGTAGTTGCTTTAAAGGGATATTCATCAGATCATAATAATGAAAGTGATTTCGAGAAGGCATTGTGTATTTCATTCCTCTTTATTTTTTCGTTCTCTTGGACTGCCACTGGCAGCAGCCATTCATCATGAAAGCTTTTTTTAAAGAGTGCTCGCAAGGGTGAAGCAAATTGATTGCTGGTTGAAATGATTTAGCTTAATTTGACAAGGTTGAATGGTGCATCTGAGTATTTATTAGGCCCACTATAGAAGCAGAACTCTGTGTAATGTTTGCCTTTATGCCAGCTGTGCTAGCAAGCATGCCATATTTCTCGTTGCTTTAATTGCAGTCTAGCCCCCCACCAGGACATTGTTTATGTTTTGCGCCCTCAATGCAAGATTAAAACATCGTAATATTTGATTTCTGCGATTGATATTTATTTAGGGTTTTCAGTATACGCCCAAATATAGGAAGAAGGGAGTAGAACAACATTTTTTCTAATGTTTAGAATTTGAAAGAAAATCTAACTGTCGGTTGCTTTGCTCCCTCATGCACTTGAACAGTTACTTATTAAACTTGGTTACTGATCCCGGGTTAAGTGCATCAAAAAAAATCATTCGATTGTTTTCTATTGATTCAATAAAACATATAAATTTAAAAAATATATATTTTTCACGTAGAGCTATAATTTCTAAATTTATCTATTCTGGTTTGTATTTCTGAGCTCATAAATTTGGGCCGGGGGGGGGGGGGGGGCGCATTTTCATTGTTTGCCAGGGCGCAATAATTTCTAGACAAGCCACTGCATTCGACCTGTGGTAACTCCTTGATTCGACAAACTTCGCGGTTTATAACCGCTCAAACGTTTGACCTTGACCTCTCATGGCTCAATAAGTAATAAGTAACTTTAAAGGTGACTGGTATGTGATAAATAGCATAAATAGTATGTGATAAACTTTAAATTAACAAAACCACAAGTCCCTAACCGCTCCGAGGGTTCACACGAGCCTGGAACAACGAGCTCAAACTACAAGCCGAGCGAACTTCATGGTTAACCCCGAAAGTAGATACTGCCGATTGTGTGTACAGCACACATACAGATCATGTGTTAAAAATACGCGCGAAGGGTTATGACCCGGAATTTAACATGAACAGCAAGGTCATCGCTAACCGAGACTGCGACGGAGGACCACCCACATGGGTCGAGACTTTGACGGAGGAGCCCCCCCCCCCCCCCCCCCCCCCCCCGCTGGCGAAATTTTTTTTCCTGTACCTCTGGGGCTATCCAATGTGAATATTCATGAAAGAGACTACAAGTATCGGACTTGTATTTTCTTACACAGTTTCACCTTATTATCAAATCAGCAAAAGAAAATTTCGTAATATATTCCTCTACCGAGATTCGAACTCGCGGTCTCTTCATCGATAGCGCACCAGATTATCCGGTTGCGCCATACAGAACAGCTGCTCAATGGCCTTGCTCGTTTTATCATATCCCTACAGTTCGTTTCATGAATATTCATGCCGACTAGTCTTGACGGAATAAACCGTATTACTTGTCATGCGCATGCGTACTCTCATCTCTAAGACCCAAGTCGTGAATATTCATATTGGATAGCCCCAAAGGTACAGGAAAAAAATTCGCCCCCCGCTGCTCGTGGTTAAAGTCTGAAAGGGATACGCCACCAGGCGGCCGTGGGGAAAGTCAGGATTGCGTAAGCCCCATTCACTCGTACACAAAGTTTGTGCGTCGAACGCGTCCGTCGGACTGCTGGGATTATATTTCGGACTGCACGAAGCCGCCCGAATCTCGCACGGCATGATCAGGTAACGATCACGGTGCCCTCTCGCGGAATAAAAACGTTGAGTATCCCTTTAACCGCGAGCTCGCTTGTGGTTCTAGAACCACGAGTAAACTTAAAGTTTCGAAACCACGAGTCCGTTCATACGGGCTGAAACTACAAGATAACTTCATGTAAACTTGACCCTCCGCTGCTCGTGGTTAAGGGCTTAACCACGAGCTCGCTTGTGGTTCTAGTAAATTTAAAGTTTCGAAACCACGAGTACGTTCATACGGTCCTAAACTACAAGATAACTTAAAGTTTTGAAACTACAAGCGAAACTTAAAGTTTCGTGTGAACGAGACTAGATCGAGTGCAGATAATGCCAGTGTTATTCATCTACTCATGCTCGTGAAGCACCCCATTAACTAGTTTACTTTAAGGATTAATAACGGATTAGCTTTACACCTTTACCCCTGTATATCAATATTGCGTTTTTTACAACTTACAGCATTAAGTACATGCAGCTAATTTACAGGATTTTTGTTAGCCTGTTGATTTTGTTGTTCTTTTTCTTTTCTTTCCCTCTTTTCTTTCCTTCTTTTTAACTGCGTTTTGTGTACGAAATATCCCCTGAAATTCTCGTTTGCTAAACATGCTAAAGCGATTTTATTTTTAACTTGCCAATTTTCATGACTATGACAGACCTATATTCATAAATTAAAACTTTAAACATTTTATAATTGTATCCAATGTTATGAATTTTTTGAGTAACCGTGAACGGAGCTCAAATGCCATGCAGGTACACTCAGGGGCGGATCCAGTATTTTGTAAAAGAGGGGGCACAGTGCCGGAAAAGTACACAAATAAGGGGGAAGTTTTGTTTCATTGTGTACTTAAGGTATGCCAGTTGCATGGTTTCAAAAGAGGGGGCACGGGCCGGTTTTCCCCCTATGTAGACCCGCCACTGGGTACACTGATCACGTTGTATCATTTCGATCCATCTATTTCATCTCATTTCAGAGTGTTAAGAAGCGATGGTTTTGTCTCAACCAAGATGCCTTCATAACATTCAAATCAGAAGACGACGCAAGAAGAAGTGATGTAAGTATAATTTATTTCTCAAAGATGCCATCTTTTTTTTTATATAGATGTTGAAACAAAAGTGTTGCAGAGGTAGCCACGAGGCGGATCGGGGGGGGGGGGGTCAGAAATTTTTAGATTGAAAATATATGTATACACCTGAAAATATCTTGCGAGATTACCAAACAATTATTGATTGGTTGTAGCGCCACAGGCAGAGCTACAAGAGGGCACCCCCCCCCCCCCCAAATTGTATGGCGAATCGAGAGGGAAAAGTAGAAAGGAGATAGAAAGAAAGGAAGGGGAAAGACATCGTGAAAAGGAGACGGCACCTTCGAAAACCATCCCAGCCCTCCCCCACCCCCACCACTCGAGGCCATGATTTCTCTATCGTATTAAGGCCGCCCCCCCCCCCCCTCTATTGCCTGATGGCCCACACTTCACCCCTGGATTATAAGAATGGCCTCGTATTATAGATTCAAATTGGAAATGATAAATTCTGTTTATACTTTTCCTCGAGAGACTATTGTCTTTGTGGTTTACGTTGGGAAGAACAGGTAACATGTCATTCAGCGTTTTCTATTGTTCCGTTGCATTTCATTTATCATTTTATCTACTTTTAACCATATATATACTTCGACAGGATGAGACATGATACTTTTCATCATTAGTCGTTAAATGGGAAAGGACATTGACTGATACGTGCATTCACATTTAATATTTACAAAAAAAACAAGCAATTAACTAGAGGTACACGGGACTTGAACAGAAATCGATATCTGAATATAGCTTAACGTGCAGTTGTCTAAATAAAGGGGTATATTGTTTGGTATATGTTGTAGCTATAAAGAAAATGAGAGTAAACATACTTTGTCGGCCATGTTTACCAAATATTGGCCTAACCTTGTATTTGGCCTAACCTTGTATTTGGCCTAGAGATAATGGCTTTATCAGTGACGCATATTTTATGCCTCATATCTTTAAATATAATGCATCCATCGTAGAAGATCGTTTACCGCACAAGATAAAACGGTCTGAAACCTGACACCAAGATATATATCTGAAATTGTACAACAATTAAAGTATCAGTTTGGTTTATTTGCAGTAGGCCTATTAAGATTTTCAAAATACAGGTATGATTTTTCTTAAATAAGGAAATTTATAGATGTAATGGTATACGATAATTGATGGTATTGTTTGGTTGGATTCTTGTTTATCATCTGGGCCTATGTATTTGTTTCGACATGAATAGTTCTGTGGAATATAAGCATGTATAAAATGCAAGAGAGAGAGAGAGGGGGGGGGGGGGAGGCAGTGGGAGGGGATGATGGAGAATTTGAAATATTATTCGAGGCTATCCCGACCAAAACGTAGAGAAATTCCAAAACAGAGACGATCATGTACAAATTTTATTTCGAATAATCATTTGGTGGGAAAAAAAATCATACCTTATTTAGGAGTGAACTTGGGCTCCTTCTCACAACATATAACCTTGCCTATGATTAATTGTTGCCATAGAAACGTTCAGCCATGACCATTAATCATCACCAAATTGATTACAAGCACTGCGAACTAGTCCAAAATATCAGCAGGGGTTCATCTAAGTTATTCCAAATTGATCTTTGTCAATCCTCCATTTATGGTTTATCCCTAGGAATCTTTTCATCTTTATAGCTCCAACATGACGAAAATATGACTGGGAAATTTGATGTAACATGAGCTGCTGTTGCGCTGATGCATATTCCTCTCTCTATATACCGCTTAACCCATTGCCTATGGGGACCGGCTGGCTCCTGTATTAAACCTTTGGGAATAACAGAATGCAGTAGTCAGCAGGTTGATTTCCGCGTAAAGTCAACGTTTTGATTTCTGATACTATGATTAATCCGTGTTGGTTTGCGATTAAACCCATTACGAAATAAGAAAATGTTGATACTGGATATTTTGCATATATAATGCCAATTCTAAAAAAACTTCAGTATAGAATTAACAACAATAAGAGCCGAGGAGTGACATATTTTCACAATCATGATGGTAGATCAACCGATTTTTACTGCTGGATGCATCTTTTATAGTATTTGATCTAGCAACAACAACATTTTGAAAAAAGCTGTCCCTCATCGGCCAGTTTAATCATGTTAAGGTAATGTCAGTTTATTATTCTTCAGTTTATAGAGTGCCCCCCCCCCCCCCCCGAACACCACACACCTTCCACCAGACCGATTCCGCATTAATTTTGTATAGACGCTGCATGCGGAAGAGTCGAATACCCATTTTCTACTTCAATTTTTAACAACGTTCTCAAGTCCTGAAAAATCCATCGGTGTCCATCTTGCAAAATATAAAGCAGGATTTAGGTCTGATTTCATCGGTCATTTAATGCTCGATGGAATCGATAGAGCTTCAGCTGCAATTTATTTTTAAAAATATAATTTCTCATCAGGATACGGCCAAAAAGAGACCTGTTTTCAATTTCCCAATCTCCCCTCCTTGTCCTCATTGTTCCGCCTAACAGTATTAGTCATAATAATCTGCTACTTGGAGATAGCACATGCAGTCCTTGTTTATTCGTTTCAAATATTTTCTTGTTACCATGACAGCAGGAATGTATGGATGTCCTTCCTCTTGTAGATGTACAGACGGTGAAGAAACAACATACCAACAGCCACAAACATTACCCGTTTGAGATCATCACTCTGCAGAAGACACATGTATTCGTGAGTATCATCCCCACAGCACTAACGTCCTTTGGAAAGACATTAATCTACATTTGCCACTCTCTACCCAAGTGAGGTTAATGGGTATCGGATGGGAAGAAATTCCTCGAATGCATTATTTTATGTTATGTGGAAATCAAAGAAAGAAATACAAATTGGAAGTAACCAATAGGTTCAATTATGAGGGAGGGGGGAGGGGGTGACAGTTGCCCCAATAATTCATGATGTAACTGTGAATCCTATATATAAAGGTTTAAATACGTTAAATGTATTTACCCTCAATCATGAAGATGGATTCGTTAGTTTCCTGTCATGATGCTCTAGAAAGTTTTTGGCAAAATGTTTAATAATTTCTGATGTTTAAAAGAAATATCAATAACCTCATGTAAACTACGCCGAATGTTTTGCGATAAAATTGCTATGATCTATAAAAGGAACAGTTGGTCATGAAAGACCAACTCTGCTAATGAAAATGCGCCATCGTGTAATGAAATCAGGGTCCGGTCTTAATATAAAGAGTTGCGATTAATCCAAGTTGATTTACAACCTCCTATCTGTTAAATACACAGTTGCGATTTATATGTTGCTACCGATACGAGTCAGTGACAACTCTTAATATAAGACGAGGCTCAGATTTGAAAACTAAATAAACTGTTATCATTTTGTTCGTTTTTCCAGTTAACTGACAGTGCCTACGAACAGGACCAATGGGTGAAAGCATTTCACAATGCCATGAAACTTAGAAGTTTTAACCGACAGAAAACCGAGGTCACGTCCAAGTATACTAATGGCAAAGATAGAAGGTAAAACATCTCATATTTCAAACAAAGATTAAGATCTGGTCCCCTTACAAAATTAGTTTTCATTCAGTTAAGCTAAACATCAGTCGCAAATCCTGTAAGAAATAGGCCATTATAATTTGTGATGTTTGAGGACTTGCGATTGATTAGGGTCTCACATTTCACACAAAGATTAAGATCTAGCCCCCCTTACAAAATCTGAGTTTTTGTTCAGTTAAGCTGAACAGCAATCGCAAATCCTGTAAGACATGGGCCATTATAATTTGTGATGTTTGAGGACTTGCGATTGATTAGGGTCAAACCACTTCTCAGAGGCACTCTAAATAAATGTCTAGTAATTGTTTTGTCCAGATCGCGTGGACACATTTTCTCAATCAGATTCTATTCATTCTGACTAGGATTCTGTTCATTTGACTAGGATTCATTTCAAACCCGAAGTTGGTAATTTTGACTAGAATACAGGTGCAGGCGGGAATAGTTGTTCTCGTCAAATCTGACTAGATTGTTTTTAGAGTGGGGGTATGAAGTTAAGACACGTTTGCGCCTGTTCGGTACAATGCATCACACTTTCCACTTATCTGCATTACAACAGTCTTGGAATTTCCAAGTCATCACAACATATACAAAGTAGTATAAAGAATAAATACATTATGTTAAGTATACGGTACAATAACAACTTTTGTCTGTTAATAATAAAATGTACGGAGGGAGATAAATGAATCACAGAAATGTGGAGGAAACCTTGGAAGCAAGTTGCTTGTAGATAAGGTTGCCTTTAAATGTACAATGAATTAAATACCAATTTTAAATCAAAACACGTGACGAACAAAAAACGTGACGAACAAAAAACGAAAGTAAAACAGCACGATAAAAACAAAAACAAAGGAAGCGAAACAAGACACTTTGACAAAGGGAGAAAAATTAAGAAAAGGGTAAGACTTAAAAAAAAAAAAAAAAAAAACAACAACAAACTTACCCAAACAGAAGTGTACCGCAGCCAACCAACAGGAGGTGAAATAAATGCATAGTGGTCTTTCACCATGTCCATTACTAAAATTAAAGTATTCATGTGAACAGTGAATTAAGTATATCATGCTTCTTCATACTGGAGAAGGAGCTTTAGTTTCAAGTGATGTTTAAGAGTACTTAGATTAGACAATTTACGTCCACGGTATTCCAATAAACAGGACCAGTAAATATCACGGTTCTTTTTCTAAGTACGGTTCTCAGTCTTGCAAATGAAAAAAAGAAGACTGACGGGTGGGATAATTGTGCAGTTACTGTCTTTTAAGTAGGGATGTAATCACTTTCATCAGATATAGAATAACACATATAGTAACTATCGGGTAACTTTGTTTTCCTTCTTTCATATTCCCCATAATTCTTTATTCCATCATATTTCAGATTCCACTTTGGAATTTAGAATGACAGTTATCCGATGTCTCTATGCATGAAAAATGGATTGGGCACACGGTTGCCACTGTCCAGGACAATACATCACATTTACTCATCAAATTTAAAGGAAATATGGAAAGAGACATTGGATATTGTCGCTCCAAAGTCCCACGTGGCATCGGACCAACG
Source organism: Heliocidaris erythrogramma (assembly GCA_025617745.1). Lineage (NCBI taxonomy): Eukaryota > Metazoa > Echinodermata > Echinoidea > Camarodonta > Echinometridae > Heliocidaris > Heliocidaris erythrogramma. Next base: position 25,976,835 of record CM046857.1, on the reverse strand, counting down.
TAACCTAATGAATTGATCGTGCAGAGGTTGGGAAATGTTGGCCAACCAGCCGTACGTGACTAATGGGTGAATCATTTGATCACGCTTGGTGATACAAAGTGGACACCGTCACAACCACTAGACTTTAAAACCTAATCCCTCACCAACAGGTGTCACAATAGATCAGACAGTCCTAGCCATAAGGCACCATGCACAACATTTCGGTTCTTTTGTGGTCAAACGCCAAGTCGCCTCTTTGGGGGCGTCGCTAGAGCATGTATTTTTTTTCCGGGGGGAGAGGTGGTAGATGATATTGGTGATCTTCTTCCGATAGAAAAACATTCATTTTGCCTTGATGCGGAAAAAGGGGGTTTAAACTTATGTCAACCATGTCAACAGCGTTTATACATTTGCCGAACGACACTTCTGAGCATACTGCGGGGTTATTCCTCAAGCCCCTCCATCAGCACACCAGTTACAGTGGGAGTGACTTGACGAATTATGTTTTTCTTTAAAGGGGTATTACCCCCCCCCCCTTTCCCCATCCCCCTCACACACACCTTACAGTGCATGGAGGTCGAATTGATTTGCCGGAAAAAAATTGAGCAAGGTTGGTACCCCTGAACAGCACCTGATATTTACGCCCCTGTGCCTCTTGACATGCATTCATGTAATATAAATATCATATTGATTGTAATAAATTACTTTAAAATATAATGATACACCCCTTCGGATAATATTACAGCTTCCTGGGAGTTTGAAATTGATACATAAGCCATCTAATTTGAACGGCAGCTGCGCCTTATTATACCGATATACGATTCAAACGACAGGCCCGCCATACTTTGATGCGATCGTTGGGTGATAAAATGTACTTTATTGAACATTTCCCGCCAAACCTCCGAACGAATGTTCATGTCAATTTATTCTCGCTCATTTCTTCGCGATAATCAAACGGGATAGGTATTTGACACATGACTGAATATTGCTCCACATTTTTTTTATGGAAAAGAGAGGCGGAAGATTTCTGCCATTTTGCGGTCATTCGATCAGCCAGGTTCTTCTTTTCCCTTTTCCTGTACCATGTGTCCTCTCCTACACTTGTGATTCAGTTGAGGATTCTCATTAGGTATTCTCATGATCAGCACAAGCATGATAAAGTGAGGATTCACTTTCTTTTCCAAGAAAGGGCATGACTATTCCCTTTTCTTTATTGATAGCATTATATCGTCACGGTACTCGGTGTCAATATTTTTTCTCAAGCTTCCTCTACAGTGTGTATCAATAAAAGATACACTCTTTGAAAATATTCTCCAAAATCATAATTTTACAATATCAACATATCAACGGAATTTAATAATCTTACATAATACATAGTAACAAACGTGAAAGAAAGTTAAACAAGAACAGGAAAAACGGAAAAACCCACATGCATTCACATTTTTTCATATGCCCTTTCTTTGAGAAAAAAACCCAACAAATCCTTAATGTTTCATGTCGTATATAATGGGATCGTCCCGTATCACAAAAAGCTTGATAACATTAGCTGATATAATTATGTTTCTCTTAAGAACATAAAGTTTAGCTTGAAATTTGATTATTCATATTCTATATTTTGTTTGTATGATAGAAGCAGTACAGGTGCGAGGAAGCTGTCCCAGATAAAGAAGTACATGCAGGACAACATTAAGCCAGGCCAACAGCGAAAATCATCGGGTGTGGAATGCGACCCTAGCGAAACCCCCGACTATCAAGGTCTCCCCATCGGAACCATTGACGTCGGCATCGAAAATGACGACGTTTTCGAATCGAGTAAATCGACGTCGCCGACCACCAAGATTCCACAGACTGTGCAATATGTGACAGTGCATGCAAGTCCTGTCGATGGCGGTGGTATAAGTAACGGCGGCAAGAGTCGGGCAAGCGATGACAGCGGACAGGGATCCCACGACGTCCGCACATTGGATTCGACATCGAGTGCGAATACAGCGTCGTCGGATGGCGACGTCGAGAACGGGTCAGCCAAATCGTTATCAAACGGAACTGAGGTTCAAAGAGAGAATGGTAGAAGTACATCGAAGTCGCTGCCATTGACGCCTCCACCAGTACCAGCGCCGGCATCGTCGGGCTTGAGTCGGTCAAAGAAACGTGTATTCGAAGACGAACAGATCTACGATGAACCTCCGCGCATTGATGAGGACATATATGATGTCCCACCACGTGAAGATGAAGACGAGGGTGAATACGAAAATGAGGAGCAAGAGGAGGAACAAGAGGAGGAGGAGCGTGAAAATGAAGAAGAGTATCATTCATCAGGGTTGACCAAATCATCGGCTATGAGTAATCTACAACAGATCTTGGACGAAGACACGGACACGGACGATGACGACGATATAGCCGACAACGGCGATGAAAGCGAGTACGAAAACGTAAACGGACACAACGAAGGAGATAGTTTAGAAGCTGCCTTGACTGAGAAGGGTGTCGAAAAATCAGCAGTCGAACAATTGAAAGACTTGTTGGACAGTTTTGATGAACTCTAACCGGGGTTGGGACAATAGAACTTTTGAGACTGAAACCTCGAATTGATGCCGGTTGCGCAAGAGGCATCATTTTGTCCGACGCAGGCTGCGTCAGCGGCTGGCTCGAACATTGACGTACCGTAACAACGAAGGAGATAGTTTAGAAGCTGCCTTGACTGAGAAGAGTGTCGAAAATCAGCAGTCGAACAATTGAAAGACTTGTTGGACAGTTTTGATGAACTCTAACCGGGGTTGGGACAATAGAACTGTTGAGATTGAAACCGCAAATTGATGTCGGTTGCACAAGAGGCATCATTTTGTCTGACGCAGGTTGCGTCAGCGGCTGGCGCGAACTTTGACGTACCATGCGATGGGGTATATCCTACAAGAAGCGAAAAGCATGGTGAACATTGCGTTAAATTAATGGCTTATAGATTATATTTATCGCATCAATGCAGGTAATTATCATGATTATGCAGTCGAAATGACGCCCCGTGTACAACATGGTTGCGGTATAGGTGTGATAATGTAAATATATGGATTGATATACCGCTTTTAATTTGTACAGTTTGTGAATGATGGTACAAAAATGAATTCATTTTTCGTATTCCTCAAATAGCTTCCTAGATCTATTTACTTTGTGTTTATATAATATAATAATGAAATATATTTGATGATTTAATTAAATAAGACTGTCAAACTATAGGTCACATCCACCGTTCACAGTTCGGATAACCATCAGATCATTTTCGTCATCTAGGTTGAAATAAAGCATTTTAAAGTATCAAAATGCAATTGAATGAAGACATGAGACTCGAAAGGAGCAGGTGCATTGCAGAAAGATACTGAATAACCAAATATTGTGTTGTGCGATCACGGTTTGTGAAGTTATTTGATGTCTCATCCTAGACAATACAGTAGATTCAAACAAGGAACATTCGAGAGCGAAACTGTGTAGTAGTTCAGTATTGACCTTCTCCCAGGTCTGTGACGAATTCTTTTGAATACATTCATGGTATCGAGTTCGTAGATGTTATTTTAAGATTCTATATTTTTTTGTCAAAAGAAGCACACACAGCGAAGAAGATCGGGTTTTGTGGAGGTTATTTAATTATAAGTGGTCTTATGAGAAGCGAGGGCAAGAAAATTCGCACGCTCCAGCATTAGCCTGGCGCAAATTTCAGTTTTTGATCGTTTTTATTGATTTTTGCAAAACAGTGACCGAATCATATGTCAAAACTTAAAAATGTTCAAATCTGCTTTGGTCATGTTGATCAAATAAAATAGAATTCAATGCATGTTATGTAAGATAATGTTTTCGTTTTGCGTGTGCAGTGATATGATTACACCTGCTTGAGCTAGTCACATGAAAATGTACGCTTCATACATATAAATATAATTTGTTGGTGTCCCTGTATGTGATGATGATGTTATTTCAAAACTTGAGGGCATGTTGCGTAAATGTTGTATGTATCTTAAATACCAAATGCTGCCAATGCCATTAAGTTATAATATATTACATTTGGAAGAGGGTGCCAACAAAACACTGCATTCTTTTTTGATCAATGACTGAAAAACATGCGCAGTTTATTTCTTTAAATTGATTACACAAGAGAAAGAAGGGCCAAACTCCATTAACAAGAATTTCGGAGTTATCAAGAGAAAACTTTCTATTTTTCTGAGTTTAAGAAAGAAATCTTGCATATCAAATGTAAATGTTCGTGTATTAATGGTTCCGTGAAGATGAAGAATTCTTTCTTTTAATCTCAACTCGAAATACTGAGTTTTTTTTAAATATCTAAAAAATTGTTTTGATCGAGTTTAAGCATTTTATCCTATTATGTATTTGATTCTTTGTGTATGTATTCTTTGATTGCGCATTGTCAATAACTTTTCTATCTTCGCACGAAGACAGCTATTGTAATTGAAGTTGACAAATGTAGATCCCGTGTATCGATCTATACGTGAATCGTCCCACGGGCGTTTCCATAGTAAGTGCTCTCTCTCTTAAGAACTGATATTAATTTCTTCTCTTTTACTATTCGCACTAAAAAAATCCTTAATCAATTTGCCGTGATATCTCACAGAACCTCCCTAATGCAATAATTTAACGATTTTTTTTCTGTCATTTTCTCCAAAATAGCCTCCAACTCGACGTGACTGGCGCTATATAAACAGAAGAAAAACAAAACTACTTTCGAAAAATCTCAAGGGCCATTTCAAAAGCCCATTCTATACTGCCCATAGAAATCATGTTCGTATTACGTAAAACGCTGCGTTACTCTAGCGTATTACGCAATCCGAACGTGATTCGCTCACATTTGTAAAGGTGATAGACAGGGCTATTAAAATTGTTCTATAAGTTGATTTTTCCAAAGTAGCTATTATCGTGTTATTTGATGAATCATATACGGCCCGCACATAGCCTACAAATAATTCACTGGCCATGAAACTTTAACAAATAAAGAGTTTAGTCGGCAACATGTCAAAAAATCTAATCAATACCTCCTTGCGTTTTTTGTTAAAGAAAGATTCACAGATTTAATTCAGTATGCAGCTACATGTGAAGAGAAATAAGAATTCATTATTTTTCTTATGTACATGTAATTCATGAATATTTCAGCAGTTTGAAGGACACAATTTTGAATTCTTGAGATCTCACACCATATGCATTGTAAATTGTGTATCATATATATTTTGTGTATATGCATGCATGTGTAAATATATTGCCTATTACCACAATTCAAATGTTTGCATGTACATGAAAAGTGTGTACCATTCACATTCTTGATTCTGTATCTTAATTTTACAGATTCATGTGAAGAAAAAAAATAGAACTTTATTCTGAATGAAATAATTTTTACGATTGTTCTTCCTGAGTGACTAATCTCTTCAGACATCTCGGATACAAATATTGATTTACCAGTAACAAAAATAATATTAACTTCATGAAAATCATTTACCTCCGATCAACTATCTAAAAGTCTGATAATTGCAGTAGGCCATTTTCGTAATGCATTCAAATTTAATGCATACCTCTTTGTCAAACTCCTAGTAACGAACTATTACATCCACCTGTTATACAAATCATTGAATTTCAATATCAGAATGCAGTTTGCGTACATTAAGTGTTGCTAGGTTGGGCAAGTCAAAATGTCTGTCCAACCTAACAACGCCTAATACATGCATTTCACATTCTGACTATAGAAAAAGAATAGGTTTTTACAGGTGAATGTAATGGTTTGTCACTCGGCAAACGTGTATGGCAAGCCTAATGCCCAATAAGTCCGATAAACTCAGTTTTTCGCCGATAAACTGAGTTTTTCGCCGATAAACTGAGTTTTTCGAGTGATAAACTGAGTTTTTCGAGCGAAAAACTAAGTTTTTCGAGGGAAACTCTGCATATCATCTGATAAACTTAGTTTTTCACGATAAACTAAGTTTTTCACTCGAAAAACTTAGTTTATCACCGATAAACAGGGTTTTTCTCGATAAACAGAGTTTTTCATTTGATATGCAGAGTTTCTCTCGATAAACTCTGTTTATCACTTGAAAAACTCGGTTTTTCGGTGATAAACTAAGTTTATCGGCGAAAAACTCAGTTTTTCGGCGTTAAACTAAGTTTTTCAATTGATAAGCAGAGTTTCTTGATAAACTAAGTTTATCACTTTGAAAAACCCTGTTTATCGAAGTGATAAACAGGGTTTTTCGAAAAACTATGTTTATCAAACGATAAACACAGTTTTTCATTCGAAAAACTATGTTTATCAAACGATAAACACGGTTTTTCGGAGATAAACTAAGTTTATCGGCGAAAAACTCTGTTTATCAATTGATAAACAAGGTTTTTCGAAAAACCCTGTTTATCAAACGATAAACAGGGTTTTTCGATATGCAGAGTTATTGTGAATTTACCGCGAGTGGGCGCTACAAAAGTACATAAAGAAGCTGGCCTGTGAGCATCGAACTCAAACATAGTCAGCAAAATGCCTTCTTGTGAAGCCATCAACTGTACCGATCGACTTCTTTCTTTCATTTAATATATCTTCTTCTCTTTCACAACAATGGCAGGAAAAGATAGAAGAAAAGTAAAAAAAAAAAAAAGAAATACATAGGGAAAGAGAAGGGGATAGATCAAATGATAAACACCAAAAAATACATATGGAAAGGGGAGACGATGACAGATGGAAGGAAAAACAAAGAAATATATAGGGAAAGGGGAGAGAAAAGATGAAAAGAAAAACAAAGACAGACATAATGATAGAGAAGAGCATGGATGGAAGGAAAAACAAAGAAATACATGATGAAAGCGAAGAGAATAGATAGAAGGAAAAACAAGGAAATATAAAGAAGGGGGAGAGGATAGATGGAAGGAAAAACAAAGAAATCCATAAGGAAAGAGAAGAGGATAGATGGAAGGAAAAACAAAGAAATCCATTAGGAAAATGAAAGAGGATAGATGGGAGGAAAAACAAAAAATACATAAAGAAAGGGGAGACGATGATAGATGGAAGGAAAAACAAAGAAATCCTTAAGGAAAGAGAAGAGGACAGAATGAAGGAAAAACAAAGAAATATATAGGGAAAGGGGAGAGAAAAGATGAAAAGAAAAACAAAGACAGACATAATGATAGAGAAGAGCATGGATGGAAGGAAAAACAAAGAAATACATGATGAAAGCGAAGAGAATAGATAGAAGGAAAAACAAGGAAATATAAAGAAGGGGGAGAGGATAGATGGAAGGAAAAACAAAGAAATCCATAAGGAAAGAGAAGAGGATAGATGGAAGGAAAAACAAAGAAATCCATTAGGAAAATGAAAGAGGATAGATGGGAGGAAAAACAAAGAAATACATGATGAAAGCGAAGAGAATAGATAGAAGGAAAAACAAGGAAATATAAAGAAGGGGGAAAGGATAGATGGAAGGAAAAACAAAGAAATCCATAAGGAAAGAGAAGAGGATAGATGGAAGGAAAAACAAAGAAATCCATTAGGAAAATGAAAGAGGATAGATGGGAGGAAAAACAAAAAATACATAAAGAAAGGGGAGACGATGATAGATGGAAGGAAAAACAAAGAAATCCTTAAGGAAAGAGAAGAGGACAGAATGAAGGAAAAACAAAGAAATATATAGGGAAAGGGGAGAGAAAAGATGAAAAGAAAAACAAAGACAGACATAAGGATAGAGAAGAGCATGGATGGAAGGAAAAACAAAGAAATACATGATGAAAGCGAAGAGAATAGATAGAAGGAAAAACAAGGAAATATAAAGAAGGGGGAGAGGATAGATGGAAGGAAAAACAAAGAAATCTATAAGGAAAGAGAAGAGGATAGATGGAAGGAAAAAAAATCCATAAGGAAAATGAAAGAGGATAGATGGGAGGAAAAACAAAAAAATACATAAAGAAAGGGGAGACGATGATAGATGGAAGGAAAAACAAAGAAATCCTTAAGGAAAGAGAAGAGGACAGAATGAAGGAAAAACAAAGAAATATATAGGGAAAGGGGAGAGAAAAGATGAAAAGAAAAACAAAGACAGACATAAGGATAGAGAAGAGCATGGATATAAGGAAAGAGAGGAGGATAGATGGGAGGAGAAACAAAGAAATACATAAGGAAAGAACAGAGGATATATAATTTAATGTATTTTTTTTCTTCCTTTCATCTATCCTTTTCCCTTTCCTTATATATTTCTTTGTTTTTCCTCTTCTATATCCTCTCCCCTTTATTTATGTATTTCTTTGTTTTTCCATCCAACTATCCCCTCCCGTATCCTTATATATTTCTTTGTTTTTCCTTCCATATATCATCTCTTTCCATACGAATTTTTCTGTTTTTCCTTTCATCTACCTCCTCTCCCCTTTTTTGATGTATTTCTTTGTTTTTTATTCCATATTCTCTTCTCTTTCCTTATGGATTTCTTTGTTTTTCCTTCCATCTGTCATCGTCTCCCCTTTCCATATGTATTTTTTGGTGTTTATCATTTGATCTATCCCCTTCTCTTTCCCTATGTATTTCTTTTTTTTTTTACTTTTCTTCTATCTTTTCCTGCCATTGTTGTGAAAGAGAAGAAGATATATTAAATGAAAGAAAGAAGTCGATCGGTACAGTTGATGGCTTCACAAGAAGGCATTTTGCTGACTATGTTTGAGTTCGATGCTCACAGGCCAGCTTCTTTATGTACTTTTGTAGCGCCCACTCGCGGTAAATTCACAATAACTCTGCATATCGAAAAACCCTGTTTATCGTTTGATAAACAGGGTTTTTCGAAAAACCTTGTTTATCAATTGATAAACAGAGTTTTTCGCCGATAAACTTAGTTTATCTCCGAAAAACCGTGTTTATCGTTTGATAAACATTTTTTTTCGAATGAAAAACTGTGTTTATCGTTTGATAAACATAGTTTTTCGAAAAACCCTGTTTATCACTTCGATAAACAGGGTTTTTCAAAGTGATAAACTTAGTTTATCAAGAAACTCTGCTTATCAATTGAAAAACTTAGTTTATCGCCGAAAAACTGAGTTTTTCGCCGATAAACTTAGTTTATCACCGAAAAACCGAGTTTTTCAAGTGATAAACAGAGTTTATCGAGAGAAACTCTGCATATCAAATGAAAAACTCTGTTTATCGAGAAAAACCCTGTTTATCGGTGATAAACTAAGTTTTTCGAGTGAAAAACTTAGTTTATCGTGAAAAACTAAGTTTATCAGTTGATATGCAGAGTTTCCCTCGAAAAACTCAGTTTATCGCTCGAAAAACTCAGTTTATCGGCGAAAAACTCAGTTTATCGGCGAAAAACTGAGTTTATCGGACTTATTGGGCATTAGGCTTGCCATAAACGTGTACAAATTTGAATACATTACGAAAACGGCCTATTGAAGAAACACGTCAATAGCTTTTCATAGCACGCACCCCCCCCCCCCCCCCCCCCAAAAAAGGAAAAAGAATCACAAACCATTAACAAGTAAGACATGTACAATTCGTATAGAAGACACTTTTACAAAGAGATAATATATATATAATCTGAAAATATTTTAATTCAAATTCATAACAAAATTTTCACAATAAATTTCTTTCATAACATAATTTCACGGACGAGGTCCAATACTGTATAAGCTGATATTTTCGCGTACAGATATTTTCGCGAATGGCGACCTCTGCCACATATTCGCGTGTTGTTAAATTCGCGTTCACCACCACACAACAGATCTAGGGAAAGACCCCATGAAAGACATGAAGGGATAAAGAACCTAAACAGAGTTGATATTCCCCATGTGAAGGTGGAAAAAGCGAATACATTTACACATCGAGGGCGCGGGAATTGTAATGGGGCCAAAAAAATCTGAGCAAGCAATTGTTAGGGCTAGCTAGCTAGGCGTGCTAGGGGATCGCGAAGCGACAACGCATGGTTTGTACTACTAATAATACAGCACTTCGCCTTGTAAAAATGTGCTCTCGTAATGTTGCATGTTCATATGAGAATATTTTCGCGTGTTGTTAAATTCGCGGGGGATCTTTCATTCGCGAAATTCGCGAAAATAAAACCCTCGCGAAAATAACAGCTTATACAGTAATACTTTTTCTAAATTCAAAATTTATCTACATTTCGTACGCGAAAATATATATTTTTTTTTTTTAAATAAAATCCTATATATCATACTGATATCTTGATTAAACGTATCATAAATATACCAAAGGGGAAGATAAAGCCTACATGTATTAGAAGTACCTGTAACGATCTTGTTATTCTGTTTCCTATGAGGAGGAAAGAGGGCGCTGTTGGGCTTTGCAAACGTTGTATGTCAAGTGTTCCCCCAAAGAATTGAATTTAAATTTTGGCGACTGCTGATAACCATTAAAGATAAAAGCTTAGGCTTAGTTGTATCGACTTCAAATACCAGATGAAACGAAGGTGTAGAAGAGCATTTACAAATATGATTAAAAACAAATCCCCAAATATATTTACCACATAAGCAAGAAAAAAAAAAAGAATAAAGACAAACTCATAATTATCGTCTCTATTAATGCTTGAATCAAAGGCGTGTAACACAAATGTACGGTATTTCAGTTTCAGTAAATTCATTACCATACAAATAACTTCACAAATAATCATGTCCATTATGATACAGGATAATGGTTACTTCCTTCCTTGAATTCTAAGGAACTGATTGGATCATCAGACAGATGGAAAGCAATCCAGATCAAAAGTACGAGATAAACTCACTAAACAGAAACATAATTTTCTTCTACTAAGCCCTGAACTAGCAAGATCATGATATGGTTCCTCCTGTATACAGAACAATATAATGAAGCATGGTGCTATAATATTCATAGACATGAAAATTGCAATCTTCAGAGAAACAAGGCACCGTTTTCACCAAGAGCTGTAGAAAATATTAGTAGCAGGTAAGCACTGCAAAGCAGGGTTTATATAGGGGAGAGATATATGGGCAAAGAGAAAGGATGAGACAGGAATATACAGTGTGAGAGAGGGAGAAAAAGAAATACTGTTGAGATAGGCAGATAAGAAGAGGGAGAATGACGGAGAAAGGAGAGAGAAAAACAAAGAGCGGGAAGGAGAAACATTGCTGATTGTTCATCTTATAACAAATGAAATTCGTAAAAAGAGAGGCTTTTACATCTAGAATGTCTACACCGAGAGAATCTAATTTGACTTTATGAGTGAAAACCTGTAAATTGTGCACAGACCGATCTAACATTGCTTGAAAAGCATATTATTAAGTTTACAACACAAAGAAAATAATGTCTAGTTTTATCAAGATATTTTGCTCATTGTACTTCACTGTTTTCATAAACAATCTTGGAGAAAATGAAATAATGTACTTTCTTCTTTTTTTTTAAATACTGTTTTTGAGAAATATTTCACCCATATTTTTTCCCTCAATGTTTTAAATACTTTTGGTGAATTTTATGTAACCCTTCATATGCTACTAAAAACAAAGCTTTAAGCCTTTGTAAATTCATTGTATATTCTAATACTAAGTTGCAACAAACATCACATTATAAAACATTAGCGCATTTGTAGAAAAGTAGAACATTTTGAATGTAATTATGAAGATATAGGCCTACATCTGATCTCTGAATACTGCTAATTGTAAAAGTCAAAATTTTATCCAAGAGTATTATGCTTTATAATTTATCTCTGCTTATAATCTGTTGACAAAATTAGTTTGATAAAACAGCTGTATACGTACATAAATAAAACAAAAGTGTAATTTCTTCATCAATAACTGAGATAGAATCTTTTCTTAAATTCATTCACCTAACATTAGTGAACATGAAAGAAAACCTACCACAATCAAAATGTCAAAAGTGGCTTTCACGTTTCACCTTTAATGTAGTCTTTAATTTTGCATGTCAGTGCTAATCATAAATTTCAAGAAAATAAGCTAAATAAAAATCATAGATCACATAATGTAAATTCTGAATTCAACAATTTCAAAGTATTATGGATTCGTAGAAATATAAAGTCACATTTCATACAAAATTCGATGTTAAACATAGTGTTAACAAAAGTACCATTTAGTAATCCGTCCCCTTACAAGGTGAAATCATCACCTAAAAATAATAATAATAAAGATGAATGTATACAGCACATCGTAAACAATGCGCTTTAAAAGGTAAATACAACAAATGGCAAAACACAATTGTAAAATGTCTGATTTTCAACGTGAATGGTTTACAGTGAATGAGTTTCTAATTTCTTCATTCTACAGGAAAGAGCTTTCAAGGCTTACAGAGATAATTTAACATCTTGATTTAAAATATAGGTGACTTCAAGATGAATTTAATTAGAATTTATTTAACATCACTGATTTACATCAGTATTCTGTTCATTATCATAATATGTAACATAATTTGTTCACTCTCACCTAATAGCAGGTGATTAGAGAGAACTACAAAGTCCTCATGAGCAGAAGCAAAAAAAAAAAAAAAATCACATAAACAAATTAGTGACAGATTGAGATAAATCCCAAAATGAAAAAAAAAATCAAATCATGACGATTTGGAAGTTGAGACCATATGTGACATGAAGATCCTCCAATTGGTCATGATATGAGATATCATAGGTGGACTACTTCAACTCACTGTGTAATAAAAAACAAATCCATTCCTTTTATAGAGCAAAGCTAAAACCTGTAATGAATATAAGACAAAAGAAAACTCTATTCCATCATCACAACTGCGAAAAGAAAATATAAGCAAAGCAAGTTTTAGTACACACATTACTTGTTTTCTCTAACTTTCTGCTTCCCATATCAGATCAACTTTGCATGAAGGATTAATTCTGTATCAATTATGTTCTTTGGATGGCTCTCCCCATGTGATGAAAGTTATAATTAGTACAAGATAGATATAGCAATAAGGTCCTCCTAACTTCAGAAAAACTATGATGATTTACTACTCATGCAATTCCATTCGCTGTTGAAGAGGCACTACTACAAGCTGTTACCAGTACTTTCTTGCAGGATACTGCTCCTTGATCACCTGCACCATCGAGCACAGATTCATCCAAGGTTGAAGCTGGGTCATTACATTGTGATGCATTGCCATCAACAACATCACTCACAGTTGGTGCTGGGTCACCAGTTCTGCTAATAGATGCAGAAGGGTCATTTCCACAAAGGTCTGGACCATCATATACTGTTCCATTACCCATCAGGTAGCCATGTTTTTCATGTTTGTCCGTCGTTTGGTTTTCACATCCCGACAAGTCAGACTTTTGCATTTCTAAATCACTTTGTAGCGTAGATCCCACTCCTGACCCCGGTTTTGGAACGTTTCCTACTCTGGAACTAATTTCAGCTCTTTCAGAAGACACATTATGGCTGCTTATGTTCTCACCAGCATCTGGGGTCATTGCAGATCCTGATACTTCTCCCGTCTTTCTTGTGGACGCTGATGGTGATGGTGGAGTGGAATGTAACCTTTGATCTCGTGCTCCCGAATGAAGACTGAGCTGTTGTTCAATGGTGTTTGGAATGTTGTTGGCCCCTAAAGATATGTGAATGCCACTTTGTGATAGGTTCTGCTGGACTGCATTGAAGTTTGCATCAGCATTGCTTCTGATGTTGACTGGGTCATGACCCTGCATCTGTAGTACTACCACTGAGCTGTACATGTTGATCCTTGGGGATGACTGACTGCCCTCTACAGCTCCTTGTCCCACTGGAATGCCATCCTAATTTTAAAAACATCAATAAACAGGAAAAAATATGAAAACTGATACATTTTAATTTATTCTTCGCAAGAAGGAAGTCGGTTTCCAATGCGTAACAAACTATACTAATCTGTATTTGCAATACATTGGATTATATTTCACTATGTAATATTTACAAAAACAATCAAAGCAAAACAGAGACCAGTTTCAATTCTTTTAAGTAAAGGAAGACTGACAGAAGTTATTTCCAAACGTACCTGATGACTTGAGTTGTTGAGTGGCACCCTCTGTCTGGTCTGACATGCCTGTTCAAGTTCATTACACTTCTTCTCTAGACTGGTGACTTTGCTTTGGAACAGTTTCATCAGACTGGTGTGCTCCTCGCAAAGCTGGTTGTATTTCGCTGCAAATGACTCTGCTAGCTGTTTCCAATGAGGCTGGATTGTGAGGACAAAGTAGGTGGAACAAAGAAGTGTTGCTTTCATCAGTTACTCTTCTAAAAAAAATACATCCAACATTTGCTCCAGTCTTTATAGTTAGTCAAAGACATAGAGTTAAAAATGGGTTTTAGGTAAGGTTTGGGGTGAGGGTTAGGTATAGTGTTGGTTTCACAGTTGCAGTTAGAAATTTGTTGAATGTAGGGAAGTTACTTTCGAACAGTTGTTTTTTGATGGTGTCCGGCATGTTGTATTTGTTGACTGGTCCCATCAAAGACACATCATCCTTGTTGCACAATCTCAAATTTGAAACAAGTCTGGTATTCACACAGATCTCACATGCAGCATAAAGAGAAGGAAAATGTGCTGGGATATCATCCCAATCGGGACTACTCAGAACGTAGCCGACCAGAAATTAGAGAGCAAATTTTTATTTTGATTATCTTCTCTTCTGGGGCCAGATCTTTTGAAGACCTTGGTTAGTAACCCAATTACGTAAGACTTGTCAGTCCTAAAATTGAAAGATATTGTAGTTCCAGTATACCCCAGTCATGTCAAATTCAGGACTACATGTCTTTAAAGCTCTTGTTACATGTAGGTAGCTTAGCTAAATGCAGTGGGCCAGTAGTGCATAAAGATGCAAGGAGGAAAATAGCTAGTTTTGTCTGTGCTTCTAAAATGAGAATTAAACAAATCTGAATAAAAGTTTTTATATTATTTTGCCTCAAAGTGTTCAAAGAGGTAAATACTAATTCTACGCCCTATTATGGTTCTGCCTCTATAGAACAAAATTTTTATTTTGAAGAATTTTGTCATATGCGTCTCTCTTGCGTTCTTACGCGCCACAACGTTTCACTAAGAAGCTACCTTACAATAATAAATGCCATTATCCCACTGCTGACACCAGATCATGACAGAACAACACATCAAATGTATAGAATTTGCTTGAACTCTCCCAATAGGCAAAAACTAAAGCAGTTTAATTGTTCCCATTTTATTTATGCACAGGGCTTTGATTAGACAATTTCAGTGAAGAACATTTCAGTCAGAACATATATGGAATGACAACGAAAAGAAATTAATTTCAAATACACATTGGGAACAATATAGTTAAATAAATATAGCATATAAATAACTTTTTTAATGCAACTGATTTCCCTTTGCCTATGCTTTGATTCTAAGAAATCCCAAATAAACAAAATAGGTGAGAATATTAGGATTTGATTTATTATCGACCTTTGCGTCTTTCATGTGCTATCTAGGTCGAGAATCTGTTGCTGGGCTTAATAATTGTAAAGAATCAATTTGAAATGAAACTTTAATCATAATTCCACACCTAAATCTCACTGATGGAATGCAGGAAGTTTCATTGCTAGAAATGGGATTGAATTGAAATAAGAAACGCTATTTCGGAACTTACATCATGCGTTGGAGAAGAATTTGGTACATCTACTTCCGGTTCAGACTGAAAGTGCTGATCACCTACATGTAAATGGAAGAGAATAGTGCTTAAACTGATAAAAATGATTTGAAAAATGTGACTGCCATTTATAGTGACTCAGTAACAAAATTTGAGACCGTGTTTTTAGGTTGCTTGGTTTAAAGAATTTTGTATGCACCAAGCTTGAGAACAACTGACTCTGTACAACCCGTTGCAAATGTGACATCAGTGTCTTGGTTTCTTGTTCTTTTTTCTAGATGTAAGTCCTTTCCGTGTTACATACTTATATCTATGCTCTGCCTCAGTAGATAAACAACACATCAAAATTACTTCACAATCCTAAATATGAATACTCCTCTTAACTGTCATCCCAAAACTGGGAAACCAGTCTTTTGACAGTGTAACTCTCTCAAATTACATTACTCCAATATGATAGTTAAAACCTTTCAAACCTAGTGAATGCTAAGTTTGATAATACATGCTAAATACAAAATATATTGGTAACATAAAATTTTCAAAAGAGTATTAGGAATAACTTTGCCTCAAACTTACCAATGCTATCATCACTGATATTCATCACGTCCTCTCCTTGCATCTGCCTTGCCATGATCATCTCTAATTTCTGTCGCTTTGCCTTAGGTAGGAGTCTTGTTGTCCTCTTGCCCTGCCTGTAAACTGGTACCACTGGGTTGATGAAGAAGTCTGTCATCGCTCCCGAACGTGGCAGCATACCTTCGGCAGCCTCGCCTTCATACTCCTGGTCTGGATGATCGCCACGCCCATTGGGCACAGCAGCACCATTACCTGTCAAAATGGTTATACACACAAAGATTGATGTTTTTACTCTTCAATCTTCAATTTGTAATTTCAAGCTTATTGTCAACATTATCTGTATATTTGGCTTTCATATGTGGTACACAGTGAAAAGCATTGAGATATATAACAAGAAATGTGGCATACATTAACAGACACTTCATCACTTTTCAGAATCCTGAAGGAGAGCAACACCCAAAATTGGAATGATCATTTGAGATATCTGAAAATATGACTGTAAATTTGTTTTTAGAAAAATGGTACATGTATTAAGCACTGTATACATGTTGTATATTATTATTATTATGATTATTATTAATATTATTATTATTATCCCTAGTATTAACTACCTAACTCCTTCTTAAACTTCCGATATCACCTGAATCAAACAGAAGTTCAATTGTGACAAGGCACCACAAAACTAACAAGAAGTCACACTGTGATTTTCACTTGGAGCTCAATAAAGGTATTTTTGGTTGGCATGGTGAAATTTCAGTTTTGGGTATTTCCTGAAAGAGTATACCTTTTTCCTAAATTTGGAGGCACCAAACAATCTAGAAGTAATATTTTTCACAGGTTTTAGTAGACCTATGTGTTTTTTTTTTTTTTCTTCTGGAGTCTGTTGCATTAGTTTTCTTTTTTTTTGAAGACCCTGAATAGTTGTCTCATTTTGACCTTCCATAACTTTAAAACAGAGTATGCTATGGTATTGATACTTGTCCACTGTGATAAGGAGCATGTGCTTTATTAGTATGCAAAGTTTTAGGACAATCCGATAATCCCTTAAAAGAGAAATTTCTATTAAGCTTTAATCCTTCTTTTATCACCTTTGGACAATAACTCTTGAGTTAGAGTGCTTCAATGGTCCCCAATCGTTAATCCTTTATTTCTCATAAGTAACATTCTATGGGGACTGGGAATTCTACTCTTTCTTCAGTGGGTTAGGAACATCCAATGCTAATAAGTTATATATTATTTTAAAACTGACGATCTGCTCTTTTAGAATCAGACCTCAACTATAAATTCATATCTAGTGACTGTTTTGTGGTGACTGGTCACAATTAAAGGTTTTAATATGGTTTTTCTATCACAAGTGCTAGAATCACTGGAAAAACCAAACTTTACAGCAAGTTGCTTTTATGGAAAGCAGAAATATCAGAGAAACAAATCAAAGAAAGATTTAACAAAGTTGGGTTAATGTTAAGTTTTAATTAAAAAGCTGAATCATCCATCATCACCTTAGTTTCCAGGGTGCAAAAATTCTACTTCATATCATCCATTAAGAGCCATAACTATAATGTAAATTACAAGATTTTACACCTTGATCTGGCTCTCAGTTGACAATATACATGTGCAAAATGTCTTGGAATCCAATACCTGTTTGGTCATATTCCCCAGCTATCTCCCCATCTTCATCCTCCTCCTCCTGCGACATGGAAGATGCTTCATTGGTATTGACCGGCCACACCTTCCTCATTGGAGGAACCGATCTCCCTATCATCCTTCCTCCTCCTCCCATGGAAGTAGAAGGAGCCTCTCCAACATCCCGCTCACTCTCCTCATGGCTCATCTGTCCTTGCTCTTCCAAACTCGGAGACACAGGTTCTTCCTTGACGAGAGGATCCTCCCCATTCTCTTCCTGCATCATCACTTGCTGTGGTGCATTTTCCACCCTAGAGGATGTTGTTGTTGATACTTGAGGCGGTTGCTGGAGAGCAGCCGTTGCTAGGCGGTTCTCAGATGATGCCATCTCGTTTAGAGGGAGATGAGGGTAAATGTTCTGCAGAGTCTTGATATATTTTGCTAATAACGAAGAACAACACATACAAATGTTCAGAAAGATTTTAAAGAAATCAACCTAGGACAAATACAACAGCCCTGTGCATCATTTACTGAAGTGTCAAATGTGCGAAAATTTTCAATGACGTATTACATAATCCTAACATGATTGCTATAAGCAGCACAAATGGGTATTGAAATTGCCCTTGAGATAATTTCTTTAAAGTTTTTGCGATTGTGACAAAAGGTTTTATTTTCTATATTATATGATTTACAGGAATACAGATAAATCAAAATATGATACATGTAACGTGATACTTTGTATTAAGCACAGTAGAGTATATTTGTATAGTAGCTGTGGCGCTGTGCTTTCTAAATGGACATATTATTATTATTATTATTACTATGAATACGAATACATCTCAATCTGAAATAATTTCTTTCAAAATGTTTCAGAAATACAGGCATGGATAATTAAAATAAGATGACATGCTATTGATACCATACGGTAGACATCTTAAATTTGAAATATATTTCCAATCTAAAATCACTTTCGATTCACATACCCACCAAAAAAATGGAAAACTGAATGGGAGCTTACTAAAAAAGTTGTTGTCTACACCTAGAATATTTAAAGGCATACGCAACCGCAGATTGTGGACGTTTTTATGCCGCGAGAGGGCAGCGTGATCGTTACCTGATCATGCCGTTGCTTCGCCGAGCGCACACTTCGGCCAGACTGGTGGCCGCACAACATGCACGCTCCGCCCTGAGCTCGAGCTCTCGTACGAGATTCGGTCGGCTTCGTGCAGTCGAAATGTAATCCCACTTAGTCCAACGGACGCGTTCGACGCACAAACTTTGTGTTCGAGTGAACGGGGCTTACGCAATCCTGACTTTCCCCACGGCCGCCCGGTTGCGTATCCCTATAAATACATGTATAGAAAATGCAAAACATTACGAGATACTCAATAACCCAGGAAACAAACATGTGATCACAAAGAAATGAACACAAATTCAGAAAGAAGTAAATTTGTTACAGGATATCTAATAGAAAGGTTAATAAAGCAGCAATGAGACAGCAATCTATTTCTTACCCATGGGGTTCGGTGGATAAAAAGGCTCATCTGTCAGATCAGCAGATGGAGGAATGTGTCTTGGATTGCCTTCATCTTGCAAAGTAAGAAGAAAAAATTATAACACGGGTTCAACAATAGCAGCAGTAAAGTGCACAAAAGCCCCTAGATTTTAACCCAAAGGCATGCAATAATTTGAAACATAAATAGGGAAACAAAATTTCCTTTGGTACCCCTTGTGAAAAAGTAATTGTGCAGCCCTATTTATTATTCATTCTAAAAAACAATCTGAATTGCATTTGTTAAACGCTTGGACAAGCTTAATATAACTCTGCCTGACATCTACAGAAAAAATGTATCAATGTAGTAAAATCACCTCGAATCCAACAGATTAATATGAAATTTCTAAGTATGCGCTTTACAGACAATTGGTTCATCAGCTTCATTTACAAAACTCACAATGTGTGCACAATCTCCACTTCTTTGGGAGTATATTTTACCTATATATGTGACCAGGAACAACAAAACCACTAAGAAGTCAAAAACTCGCACTGAGTGATTTGCAGTTAGAGCTCAATGAAGGTGTTTTTTGTTGGCATCCATGGACAAATTTAAGTTTTTGGTATTTCCTGAAAGAATATTTTTATTAGAGAGTCAGTCTTCCTTTGCTTAAAGAGTAATTAAAAAAAATTGGAGGCAGCATACAATCTTAAAGTGGTATTTGGGCAGAACTTTTTAGTAGACTTAGGTTTGTCTTCTCTTGGTTCTGCTGTATTATATTCTTTTCTATTAGCTGTATGCTTGTCTCATTTTGATCTCCCATAACTTTAAAACAAAGTAAGATCTGGTACTGATACTTGTCCATTATGATGATCAGGATGCGCTCAATTAGTATGCAAAGTCTTAGGGCAATCAAATAATCCCTTCGGAGCAATTTCTATTGAGTTCTAATTCTCCTTTTGTCTCCTTTGCACAACACCTAGTGAGTTGGAGTGAGAGAATAGACTGCAAACTTTAAACCCTTTTTTGTCAGATAAGTAACATTCTGTGACACAGGGCATTCTATCATTCTTCAGTGGGTTTAATAGGAACATCCAATGCTAATGAGTTAGATTTCATTTTAAAGCTGTGAAACTCCTCTTTCAATGTCAGGTTTAACTAAAAATTCTTATCTGGCAACTTTAGTGTAATTTTGTAATGCCTGGTCACATACTGTATGTCTTTTGTCATTCCATTGAGTCCCCATTTGTCTCCCACATGTAGGTATGAAATGGTAAAAGAAGATTCATGTCCTGCCAATAGACATTGTAGGTTCGAACCCAAGACAATGTTTCATTCAAGAGTTCAAACACTGTAACAAGAGCTAGGTAAGTACTATTTTTGCTTTATTACAACTGATAAATAGATGGAAATTCAGTCTAGAAGAGTAAAATGAATTAGAAAATTTGTAATTTGGGGAATACATTTTTCTCTTTTTTTTAATGAAGAGCTCAATTCAGTTAAATTAGTTTGATTTTTTAGTTTCATAATTCATTACAAGATGAAAATTTATGGAATCTGTAAACTAAAGGCCTTATAAGGCTCCCATTCATTCCTTCATTTAAATAGATTTCACAAAATAGATTTAACTTTTACCCCCTTTTGTATTTGTGCCTGGTGTTGCATAAGATCGTCCTGTGCAGGTATATTTCATTGTGACAGTGCATTGTTACACAATTTCTGTTGGTATTTGTAGATGTTGATGTATCACAACTCCAAGAATCTTGAATACCTAATGATTGTCATTATCAGCATGATACGCGCGGTAACAATTTACGTCACAATTGCAATCAGAGAGACTGACAGGCAAACAGACGTGTCCGTCATTGCTACAAGATAGGCACATACTGTACATGATATAGGTAATAATAATATTGACTGGCTATACTTTCGGGGAATATCGAAAAATGTTGCGCTTTTAAAAAGAACCATATTGCCCTCGTTTTGACTCGGGGCAATATGATTCTGTTGCGGGCAACATAATTGATGTCCCCATCAAGGCCAGTCAATATTATATAATTGTTCCCAATTAGAACTGATATTGCTTAATACAATGATTATATTTTTAAATATTTTTCATTGGTGTATTATAAAGTGTGTGTGAATGTATATATACATGATTACACCCCAATATAGATGTATAAACCAATGAAAAATATTTTAAGATATAATTTTAATCATATTTGATTAGTTCTA
Organism: Heliocidaris erythrogramma; assembly: GCA_025617745.1. Lineage (NCBI taxonomy): Eukaryota > Metazoa > Echinodermata > Echinoidea > Camarodonta > Echinometridae > Heliocidaris > Heliocidaris erythrogramma. The sequence continues at coordinate 25,955,372 of CM046857.1, read as the reverse complement.
ATAAAAATATTGGTATTATTGTTTTTAATATTACAGTCATATACCAATAATAATATGATAATAAAAAAACAATAATAATAATAATAATGATAATAATAGAAATGATGATAGTAATAATAAACAGCATGATAATGATTACAAATTTTATAATCTTATTTATAAACATTTTCTTCATCACTATTAAAATTATCAAACTTGCCCAACTAGAAATATTCCACCATCATTTTATCCTCTCTCTCTCTCTCTCTCTCTGTCTCTCTTCCGTTATCATGGTTATGTACACACGAAAAAAAAACAATAAAGCAAAACTTAAATGTTACCATCAGGTGTTCTGTGTATAGAAGAGCTAGCAGCACCCATCATTTGAGGGTCATCGACATCGTATCCATCGACTTCCGAATCAAAGAAGGCTCCAACCCGAAGTCGATCATCCATTCCTTTACCACCAGCACCCGCCCTCGGAGACTTGTTGGTGGTCTGTTTGGATGCTGGTTTCGGAACGGATGCAATCTTCCCGCTCATGACCAACATTACCTGCCGATGTTTGGTGCTGTTGTCGTGAGCCTTTACGGAATCCAGCCGAAAATTGGTCGCACCGTGGACGAAAGTATTGGAGAATTCGGCATCGTGGGTCCGCTGGTACTCGCGGCAGTACACGCAAAACATGCATTCTTTCTCTGGGTTGAACTCCAGCCACGGGTACTCGACTACCCAATGGGGGATAAAACTTCGAGAGCGTCTGGTTTTATCGTAGGTTTTGTAGATACTGCTCTTCGGGGACTTAGCGGCGAGGAGACAGAGGTGAGCGCTCTGAGCTGGGTCCAGCAGACTACTGTTCGCTGCATTGCGAATATACATCCCGTCTGTTTCCGCATTCATGTTTGCGAATGTAGTATCGTTGTGTGTTGGTGGGTGCACGGATGTGTTATTGTCCACGTCGCCAGCTCCACCCCGATCAACATCGCGAGGTTTCGCACTATTTTCTCCAGCTTGCTGGGCTTCCATGGTCTGCTACGGTATACGACCTGTTCTTAGAGAGTTGACGGTGATCCTGGTACCAAATTTGCTCTCATTTACCCCAAATCAACCACATTTTTACTGCAAAATATATGGCAACCAATTTGTAAATTCGGGCAGTAGTCAAGTAGCCTAGATCGCCCTGCCCTATTTTATGCATAATGAGCTACTTGCCCGCATGCGCAATTCAATCAAAACGCTTGCCCTAGAGGGCCAAAATTGTAAGACGACTCCATTGTCTTTGTGTAATATTTCTCACAATGGGATGAGAATAGTTTAAAGAAAACATTTATTTTTTTGTCTCTAATACTTTTTAAAATTCAAAAAATATACATTTTTAACTCTTGATAGAAAGTTCATCTGTCTGAATCATGAGTATATGAACAATTTTTTATTTTATTATGTACCATTCATAGTTGACACCCCTAATAAATAATGGATCAAGCAAGTATCCCGGGAAATTGAACTTCCAGATTGCATAGTACAATAAGGTGCACCTGCAACATCTACTTGCACATGTCCGTAACATTCAGGCATATTATCCACAGAACTCCTAAAAAACGACTTTAGGAGTTATGTGGCATATGAATATGTACATGTATGTTTCTTGTAGATAAGCCTTTGCAATTAATAAGTGGAACTTGTAAATTGACGAACATGTATCAGTGGATTTTATACTAGAAACTAAAGTGAATTTTCATTCTTACTAATTTTTTAATGATTCATTAGTGTTTTGAGCTAGAGCCACGGGCGTAGACACGCATAATTATATATTGTTAGTGGGGGATGATCTATTCATCATCCCCCCCCCCCCCACTAACAATAGAAAGTGTGTTCGTATCTACGCCACTGGCTACAGCTTTCAGGTTGCTTAAAAGAAATAGCTCTTTATTTTACACATATATCTTCATCAGACTTATTCTTTCATTAAACTTATGAAAATGCATTTTAATTGTTAACCCTAGACCAATTTATTGACTTATTAAATCTCGGCAATTATTTGCCTTTTACGCCGGATGAAAGTCTTTTGAGTGACTGACTTTGATCACGTACGTCATTAAATGTCATTATTAAGTCATGTTCCCCTGAATACATTCATTGTACCACAGTATGGTGATGTATGTTTCATATATATAAAGCCTTTGATCAGTGGAACTTGTAACTTGGCGAACATGAATCAGTGGATTTTATACTAGAAACTAATGTGAATTTTCAATCTTCCTAAGTTTTGAATGATATGCTCTTCTATATTCGTCAGACTTATTCTTTCATTAAGCTCATGAAAATGCTTTTTAATGGCTAACCTTAGATTGATTTATTGACTAAAGTTTTTAATTATTTGCCTTTTCCGGCAGGATAAAAGTCTTTGAGTGACTTTATTTCTCATCTCCTTGATTTTCATAATATATACGTTGCCTTATGTAATTAGTGATGTTCACGTGCATTTTACATGTACCACAGTATGGTGATGTCAGTATTTTAACAAGGGAACATAATTGCCTGTATTATGCAATTTTATGTATGTACATGTATCATTATTATTAATGTTGTTGTCTTTGTTGTTGATATTGATTTTTTAGTGCTTTTTATGTTTTAACACTTGTTTTGTTTTCTATGTGAATACATGTACATGTGTGTAGATGTATGTTCTCGAGTAGTGGGGATACGATTTTTATTTCTCTATCTCTCTCCCTAAGTTTTATATCTATATATTCGTCAGATTTATTCTTTCATTAAGATAAGGCGTATATATTCTCGGACTCGTGACCACTCCTCTGTTTATGCTCGTCTCTCTCCCACTGTTGTGAAAATGATTTTATTTTTATTTGAAAGTGATAAAGTGAAATCATTTCCATAATCTTGTCCGATACTTCTCCACTCTTAATTGTTTTATATCTCTCACACTCTCTCCTTTCATTTCCCAATTTCTAACTTCTTAAGACGTATTTATACATTCTTATTCCAGGCACTTTTGCTTTTTCTCTCTCAATCTCTTCTCAGAAATATTCAATAATTCTTTGTGAAAATAATCTCATTTCATTATTGAGATATGGGTGAGATGAAGTCATTTCCACAGAAAATTAAATTGGTTTTCTCTTTCCACACATCAAAAATCGCACCAATCAGGCAGGCCAACAACTGCTTTCAATCACGTTCTCTGATAAAACTAGCATATTTTCAAATGACAGTTACCTCCAGACCTTCCTTAACACGATATCACGAAGTGAATTGAGATTTCTAGTCGCTTTTTATTACAAAGTTATTACATTCCATGATTTACATACTAAAATTTTAAAAGTCAATAGTCTCTTTCGGGCTGGATCTTTCACATAAATAATTGTCTTTGTACAAGTCTCTTCGACGTAGCTTGGATTTGTTGCAACTCCTCGAAAATTGAAGCTTTTCAGCTGGCGGTCCAAACAATATTTCAGTCCAAAAACAAAAGGATTCCTTCGCATGTGAAGATGGCAAGTCAAAAAGTCATACAGTAACATATTGAAAGGGGTTTTCATTTGATGACACCAATGATGATATTGTCCAGAAAAAAACGGAGTTTGGAGTTAATTCACAAAGTTGACTAGCGTTTGACTACATGTCAACATTCACAGACGAATCGTGATGGCAGGCAACCTAAAGACAGATGGGGCGATTTCAATTGAGTTGATTCAGGTTTATCGGGAGTTTAAGTTTAAATGTCACAGACGACACAGTCACAAAATATACAAAGTCTTTGTCCGCTTAGATGTGAACAAGCTTATTTCTTTCCCTTCTTCCCCTTAGCCGACTTCTTTGCTGGCTTCTTCTTCGGCGTGGCTTTCTTTGCGGCAGGCTTGGCTTTCTTTGCTGCTGGTTTGGCTGCCTTCTTGGCCTTCTTGGCGGCTGGCTTTTTGGCGGCGGGCTTCTTGGCTGCCTTCTTAGCTGCTGGCTTTTTAACTTTCTTTGTAGCTGGCTTCTTCTTAGGTGTGGACTTCTTGGCTGCAGCCTTCTTCGTCGCCTTAGGTTTCTCAGCAAGGAGGAAGCTTCCTGATGCACCGCTTCCCTTCACGTGTCTCAATTGTCCAGAGGCGACACCACGTTTGAGGGCAAGCTTGATGTGAACATTGGCGTTGTCTCCGACTTTGTAGTTGGCTTTGATGTACTTGAGAATGGCCTGGCGAGAGGAACCCTTCTTCTCCTTCAGAGCATCAAGGGCACTGGCGATCATATCGCTGTATTTTGGGTGAGCCGCTGGAGTCTTAGGCTTGCTAGCCTTCTTCTTTGACGCCTTCTTAGGGGTAGAAGGCGCAGGAGCGGCAGGAGCATCAACATCAGCCATTGTTTATGTTTTGAGTGAGACGTAAACTTGACACGACAGGGGTGTGTTGTGAACTAGTGGTAGCTAGCAGACGTACACTTTACTGGCAAAACTAAAATGCTCTGAGATGGGGACGCTGAGGACGCACTAATATATATCTGCTTTTTGCGGACGTCGGGGAAAGCCGGTAAATAGAGTCTGCTGCGACTGACGAAAATGGCGGACGTACAGACCTATGTGCTTCTTATCTCCACTTTGCTTCCCTTTTATAACTTCTTGTAAAAATCGATAGAATTCCTATTGTCGTGTGCAGATGCACGAGATATTCAAATTTATGCCACAATGTTCTCAGAAGCCATGGGCTCTCGCATTTACAGAAAATAAGTCGGTTTTGAGAAACACCTTGAATCTCACGAAAAGTGATATTCTTATGTTTTCCTTTATTTTAAGATTAATTAATGAGTTTCCGAATCTCATCTTTTCGACCATCAAAGAACAGTTCTTCAACAATGTAACTGGCCAAAATAACAATTAAAAGGAACTTGTGTACTTGGGTTATTACTGGTAAAACCACCATAACTAACACATATTTTGGCTTCACCGCCATCTTGTCGTATTAATTTTTCCGCAGAAAAATTCAAAATTAGCCCATCTGAAGTAAAAGTTAGTACCGAATACCTATGGAAAATATAGTAATGTTTCATTTAATGCATATTAAAACTTGAATCATCAGAATTCGTTAAGAATCGAGAGAATTAGAGCCAATTTTGTGTTCCATGTAAGTCCTTTACCTGACCCCCGCCTGAAGTTCATACGGGCTGGCGCTGAAGCTCCAATTGTATCAACACACTGAATTTATCCCAAATATCTCTAAATTTCACCATTCCTCGATTGACCAAAGCATGATATCGCATGTTATTTTATATTTGTCATGTTATTGTGGGATTTGCAGCTGAAATAACTTTAAAAGTATGCAATGATATGATTTTTCGTGTCATATTTTTTGTTATGTCTACGCCCGAGCTCAGGCTTGACAATCGGATTGACAGAAATTTTCTTGCTGCGTCACAAAACCGATGTTCTGTATCTGTGTGGAGATACAGACCTAAAAAGTCTCCCTTTATTCTATTTATTTCATGAAATTGTGAATTTTGTCTTCATGGAATACTTGAGGGACGACATTTTTGACACTTTGCTTACGTGAACAGGGGACACTTGGATAACTTTTAAATGAAAATTTGGGATAAAAACGGAAGCGACGCTTCGAAAAGGAGGCGCTTGGCTTCGCTCCCTAATGATGTGCAATAAAGAATCACTCGAGAGCGCGGACGTTCAACTCTTCACTGTCAGACGAGACGATGGAAACAAAAATGAAATCATTGCCACTCCTTTCACCAAAACATCATATATTTGGAAGTTACTTGTTTCTAGCAGTATAACCAAATTCACAGCGAAATTTTACAGGAAAATGTCCTTTACCGTTTGTACGTTTGACGAGAAACCATTTAAACGGAACTTTAACATATGTTTTTCGCGACGCATACTCTGTTCTCCGAGAGCTGCGGTATAGGTTAGATCCTGGCAAACCAGTGACACTGCAATATATTTTCGAGAAAGCTTACCATATCTTTCTGTTTCATACAATAATGATTTTGAGATTAACTTCTGAAAGAAAACGTCTACTTTAAAGAGGTTTTCGCGCCGATTGACCCTCTATTTTAACTCAAGATTGCTCACTGAAAATATAAATCTGTGATTGAATACATCGCATAGCATGCGATCTGCGCTTAAATAGAGAGCGAGCGTATCTCGATCCTTTGAGCAAAAGAGATTTGATATGATTATGATTTGTAATCACCCTAAAGAACAATTTTGGAATTGGGATTAGTTTGAATTTGATAATTGACAATATATTCTGCTATAATTATCACAGTGCTGGCTTATACATGTACTTTGTATTTTTGCAATATAATTGTTTCAGGATTCTAGACGCTCACTGCCGGGGAGCGGTTGACATGGTTGAAAAGAGGAACTCGTGGATACTATCAAATATAATCGGCGTCGGTTCATAATTATATGTTCTCCATCTAGCTTGAAAGTTATGATAAATTTTAGACTGTAGTAGAGCTTATTATAGGCATAATGGTTTTTCACAAAGTGTTATTATCACAAAATCCGTATAGATATAAGTAGCTATATTAACACCTGTCATGTAAGAAGAAAGAAAGTCATAACCCGAGTTATTGAACGGATGTAGAGCTATAGTTGGTATTCGATGTAGAACATACAATTATATTAAACAGATAATGCAAATAAGATCAAATGACAGGAATCATTTAATGAACATCCATGCACAATGCTTATATTGTTTCAGCTATAGGGACAAGTTTATTGGTAAATTTCATTTAAAGAAAATCCTATATTGCCAAAGCCTATGATCCCGCCCATAATTATAGTGAGATGGTCATTCAAACGGACGAGACACAGAAAGAGGAAAGATCAGAAAGAAACTGAGTTGTATTCGATACATAGTAAACTTGAGGTTTGGAAAAGAAAAAAATAGAAAGATAAATATAAATTAGAAAAATCAACTTTTATTCTTTAGAAATTCTCCTTTTTCAAGAAAACAATAAATCTTTACATCTGAAAAATCTGATCATGGTGGAAAATGTATGAATTGTGACTGACTGTTTATTCTTTAATTTTTATATCATATCGATTATGGTCCGAATCCGGGATCTTTGTTAAAATGACTAATTGAATCCGACATTTTCACCAAGATTTGCGTTCGATATATTGGTAAAATCCGTGACAAACAGGTATTATGGGGGTCACCCTAACCAAATTAACCATTTGCATTGGTTACTAGCATTTTAACCAAGATCCTGTTTTTTTCTTTATTTCTTCTTGTAGTCTCCCCCTTTCCACATTCAATAGGTTGATAATAATTATTAGGTCGACAATTAT